>CAAKHD010004536.1:0-35545 GCA_901007705.1 Fistularia tabacaria
ACATAGTGAGAGAAGATATGAAGGTAGTTGGTGTGAGAGAGGAGGACACAGAGAATAGGGTTAGATAGAGGAGGTTTATTCGCTGTGGCGACCCCTGAAAGGGAAAAGCCGAAAGGAAGAGAAGAAGAATATTAAGAGCATGATGGTTGCCTTGAATATTCTCTGTATGAAGAAGAAGACAGCACTTTATTGTCATTTTTAGTTCTACATACAACACAACTTAAGTGAAATTCAACCACTGCATTCAACCCATCATGGATGAACCATGCAGTACGCAGCCACATAAGCCCAACAACACAGACGACTGCCCAAACCCCTTGAGCCTTGCTGCCTCATGCCTGTGTCGAGCCTCAGAAAGAAATTCTAATTTAATGCATGTTACCTTTCAGAGCAGAGGGGATGAAATTGTTAGCATGTCACCAAAATTCAGCAATGACATCAACAGTGGTACCATTTAGTGGAAAAATTGCCAGGATCCACAATTACCCAATCTTTTCTCGATGAAATTGCACATTGATGGGCATTTTTGACAGAATAGCTGGTGTCAGTATATATCCTCTCCTCTTGTGGAGGATCCTTATAACTTTCAAAATTCACATGCCCTATAAAGCAACAGAACTTTGGGTTGAGTTGTTGAGCGATTATCCAGGGAAAGTATGTTGCCAACAACATTTAAGAAATATTAGCTTTCAATGATATTGGGCAATTTTAAAGCAATAGCACCTCCAGTCTCGTGATGTTGTCATCACTTAGAGCCTCAGACAGTATTTCTGATTGTACGATATTTTTCCCCCATCCTCAGTGTGACAGTCAGTTCATTCTTTTATATCCCATTTGAAGCCTCACGTCAACGTCATTCATTGGTCTGTTTTCACTCTGCCTCATTATCTGCCTGCCCACTGTCTTTCAGTGGGTGTTTGAATCAGAGATTACGCATCAGGAGAGGGAGTGTGGGCATAAAGTGCTGAGTATCTGTGCCAAGTTCCGAAGGATGTAACCATCTTTCCTGTTGATGAGCTGCAGTTTTCAGCATCCCAAGGGCTGGCAGTGGCACTGTGGTACAATTTTTTTTTTTTTTTTTGAGTTTTTAGAGCTTTCTGAGCTTTGTCTAAATGTATATGGACATATAAGATAATATCCGGCATTTATAGCAATAGGAATAAAACCTGCATCGCCCTCAAAGTCAGTTAAATTGAAGCCTTCTCTTCCCCAATAGACTCATCAGGTCCTGGCAGCCAGCTAGAGAGAACGAGGGCTTTTAAGTAAGGTCTGTCCCACACTCACAGAGACCCACAAGCCCTTCCAGTCTTTTGTTTGTTGCTGTGCTGATGCAGCCCGAGCATGTCACATTGTGTCGGCAACAAAAGCGAAGACTTAACAGTTCATACAAAATTCATATTTAGAAAGGTCGTGATTGTGCTTGTGTGAATAGCGGACTCTTTAGACTTGCCCCAGGGGCCTGTCAACCTTATTTCCCCTTCAACAACATAACAGATTTGGACTGCTACAATAGAATTTATGTCTGCTAGCTCCCTGGCTCTTCCACCCATTTAGCGCAATAGGGGGAGAGGGATTATCCTTTCTGCATTTTTCAAGGCCATATCCAGACCCCACTGGTTCTGAGAAGAACTTGTTTTCATTACAGCCTTTCAAACAGTGCCCTGAGCCATTCTGTCAGGGCAATAGGGGAAACTTGGTGGTATTGAAAATGAGACAAATTGGTTTCTGGCCCAGGGGGAGAGTTATATAAAGCAGAGCCTGTCTGGTTTTATAAGAACTTTGGTTTTTCCCTCTGTGCCTTTGCCATCTGGATCCTGTTCCAGCCGCGGTGATCAATCTGTTATTTGGTGGCTTTCAAAGCGAGACTTTCTCCATATTGTGTTGTCACTCACTCTCCACGTGGTGTTGTACCCCATGTTAGACCTCTGGGTTTGTTTTTTATTTTTGTTTTTCTTTAACACCTTGGGTCAAAGAAACATGAGCGTATACCCTTACTCGTTCTACTGTGAACTTTCCTCAGACATTTCCTCAGTCTGGCATTAATGACATTTTTTCCCTTCTCCACATCAGCTGTCAACAACTCCACTTTGTACAATTGTAGTAGAACAGCTGATGGTTAAGATATAGATGTTAAAATTAAGCAGTTTTAGAAAAAAAAAGCTTAATTGTATGCTTGTTTCAGTGAAAATGAAAATCAGTCACACCAGCAACACATTACTTAAAAAAAGAGAGAAAAAAATACACAATTAAAAAAAGGCATTGTCCCTGCCCCATGGTGACTCTGGATCTTCATCTAAGTTTAAAAACCTTATCTCTATACTTTCATGGTTTGTATTGAAGGCTAAGATGTTGTCCACAGGCATCCATTACAAACAAGACCAGAATCTTAATGTTTGTCAAATTGTGAAAACATGAATTTAGATACCCTTTGAGCATCACAACAACCTGTAAACAAAACATAGCTTAATAGAATTTAAAATTGTTGCAGAAAGAAGCCAAGATTTACTCTGTGAGATACACCATCTCATTTTGATCAATTTTACGAGTTTTTTATTTCTTGAAGTTTTTGGTCTGTCACTGTCAATGTAACATGAATTAACTGACTATAAAATCCAATTTTATATGTCTCTGCATATTTTTTGTGAGTAAAGACAAGGAAAAGAAGCATTCATTTTGGAGCTGGTTAATATTACCAATCATTCATGGTTTTAAACTGTGACAGAAGAAGTAATCAACAGTATAAAGCAACTGATGTATATATCAACATTCTGTCATGTCCCGTTCACATAGTTTATCAATTTTGTTGGGATTTTTTATTTTTATTGGCATAAATAAAAGAAAAGAAAACAGCAAAACACATTCAGTAGATTGTAAAAGAGCAATAAGAGAGGGTTGGGATACCAGTGGGTGGATTGATGGAGATTTGGACCTTTAAATAGAAGCACCTGTTCATCTGGGATTAGAAGGAAGCAGAGGTCTATTTTGGTTCTGGGGATGTTTGGCCACCACGCCCTGGGTCCTAAGGACTGCCTGAGCATGAGACAGAGAGCTGCTCTGATTTGGGTTAGTGGTGTGAGAAAAGTTATTATCTGGCTTAGTACCAGGAGATTTTGGTTTCACATTCCAGAACCAACTTGGAGACACTCTAGCCTTTCTCAGCAACTACCTTTGAGACACCCTTAGTGACGTTTGTGTGATCACTAGTTGACCACAGAGCTACAGGTCAACTTGAGTGCAAACAGTCTTTGTGGAATATTTTTTACAGTAACACTGATCATGACATGTGTGTATACTGAATGAATTGAACATTCAAAGAACCAGGACCTGAAATTTGCAGTGCACCTATATCCTGAACGTTTAGTAACACCGATAACAAAGTTGAAGGAGAGTTTGTACATGGAATTAAAATGAGAAAACCATCTTTATGTGTGTTATAATTTTATTCCCTGCAACTGTAGATACAGTTTTCTAACTCGAACTTGTTCTGCATGAGTTATAAAAGTCAGAATACTGGTACACTTCAGAGATTGGCGGTAATACCCCTGGTTTGAAAATGGCTCAGTCTCAGTTTCTAACAATTAGCCTATTGGGAAGGAGTCTCATTTTCAACAGGCAGTGCACTAGTTCTTCTAATTGCTAGTACAAAAGCCTGAAAAGCAGGTCAAATTAGGGATGATTGGCCTTGATGTTGCTGTGCTTCAGGCAATCTGTTGTGATAATGCTGCAGGTTGAAATTGTTGCAAAGGTTGTTGGTTGGGGAAGATCTCACGTGGCCAAAATGATAATGAAGTCAGTTTTTTCCTTAACACCAGTTGTCGCAAAAATGGCCTTAATGACACAATAGTGAAGTTCATTATTACTGAGTGTTTAGAGTTTACGATAGGATTTAGGCGTAGCATTTAATCAATGACGTTGCTGTGTATCTTCGACATCTTCCCAAACACTGTAGGACAGAGCCTGCTTTTCTGTATCGTACTTGATTTTAGCTTTTAGTGCAACGTTAGCAGTAATACGATTAAACCATCCAAGGTCCTGGAAATGTTCCTTCTAAAACCCTCATAAGACGTTCAGTTGGGTTTCAATTTGATATTGACATAAATATGACCTTGCAGTCTGAAAGGAAAAGGAAAGGAGGGGAGTAGGAAAATTCAGTGAAATCATATCTCTTTTGAAATGGAATTCTAATATTTGTGTCTGTATATTTTTCAGATGTAGTATCTAATTTGCTCAATAAGTGTCCTCTATTTTATGGTTTGTTTGGATTTTTAGCTGCCATTCCACATCTGTCCTCCCTTCTCTGAACAAATCAAATGAAAGATTTTATGGTTTCAGAAGAAAAAAAAAATCTAACCTTCAAAAGAAGCATGATGATAGGATGCACATATGCACTGTGCCCATGAAGGTAACAGTCTGTGTTTTGGCCAGGGTTGCTCTCAAGCCACATACAATCCACATTGCATGAAAAGATACATTGCCAAGTCCAAATGTGGCTAGAGTGAGTGCTAACATTGGCAGTGTCTTTACATTTGAGAGAGGTATAATGTTTTTTTAACTTGAAAAATACATCACATATTGAAACTCAATCATTCAGATGTTGTTAGATTGAAACTTAATTGTGAATTCTGATTTTACTTTTTTATCTAGAAAATGTATGTGTTGACTAGATCTTTTACTCTAACATCAAATATTCAGCTCTTACTGTTTTCAGAATATTGCTTTGCCCCATCAAGCCTATCCATGGGGATTTTTGGCTTAGTACATCACACAAGTCTATTCCACCTATAATTGGGTCAGTATGTGTATTTATAGACACGTCTCCCCAAACACTTAAACATTGAATTGTCTATTGAACACCAGCTATTTTCATATTGCGCCACTAATGTCTCTTCTAAACTAGTAACTTTCTGCTTCTTTCTCTTTTATTATTTATTAATATCATTATTTAGGCTTGTGCCGATGGTGATTTTTGGATGTGGTCCTTTGGGTTCTTTTATTCTTTTTTTAAAAATTGTTCTGCGCTGTCAGGCATTGGTTGTCATGGAATGTGAATGATGCACTGCTAAAACCTGCGAGGGTATCACCTAGTGAGGAGGTGGCTTCTTCCATTTTGGAGAGATAAAATACAATATGACATATATTTTTTTTATTATTTAGATTCTATTGATTGAAGATTAACTTTCAGATGTTAACACTCCTCCTTTACACCTGGTATGAGTAATGAGAGGTCATGACGAATATATTGAAGATAATGTAGAATGACAAGATGGTTTTGATACCCGTGAGTTGATTGATGAAGAAATAAACATAAGTACAAACTAATGTAAAGTAATGACACTGATTTTATTTTATTGAAAGCCATTAGCATATATGCACCCTCGTCTGCCGTGTTAATGACTGCTGAGGGGAGATTTGGCACAATATGTTGTTCGTCCTGAGAAACCAATTCCACACGAAAACCCCTTTGGACAACAAATTTGGTTAAAATTTGCAATTCAAGAACAGAAACAAAAATTCACACATAGACACCACATGCTGCGCTCCTTACCTGCCTCCCCCTTTATCTTAAAAGAGAATAAATACAACTTTGATATGGCCTACTTTGACAGCAGCTTATAAGATGCTAACACAGAGGTACTGTACCATATCAGACCACTACAGAAGAAAATCGAAAAGGAATTGAACTTACAAGTAACAGTCTTTCTATCATGCTGCTCGAGTTAAGTGATGTGTGGGGATTGAAATTCTATAATTCCACTTTAAATAAGCTTTCTATGCTGTTTTCCTCTGTCAGAACAACTCAAAGACTGAGAAACTTAGAGGCAAAAATAAAAAATAAAAATACAGGGTGAAAGTGTCCAAGGTCCACTCTCCTGTAACAACCCCTCACAGCAGAAAACAGAATAAAATTGCTTATGAAAGAAAATATGTGAAAAAATGTCAGCCTCAGATAATTCTTTATTCTGTTCATCTTCTGCTCGCTTGTACGCTCACTGAAGCAGGACCTATACGGCTCAAGAGAAAAGCACATTTATCAAAATAAAGGCCATCAGTCTTTCTACCAGCATGTCACTAACTCCCCACTGGTGTGTTCATCCTCTGAATAGATGTGTTGGGGAATCACTTAGCAAGGTTATGAAATTCAATGTATTTAACGTGAATATGTTGTTACAGTAAAAGCTGAGAAGAAGAGCTCTGGAGTCCCCTTTATTGAGTCAGCAATGACCTGACACCAGCATTTATCCCTGCATATGGCTTTAGCTTGGCTCCTACTGCTCCGGTTCTACATCCCTCGCCTGCCTGGCTGCTGGGAGAAAGACCTAAACAGCCCCCTAAGCGGATCAGACCTTACATATTGCTTCACAATTTCATTAAGTATCACAATTCCCAAGCCTGTCAGTACCATAATAAACTCCCCGGTGCAGCATGAGCAGATGGTGCAGCCCAAGCATCAAGGGAGGCATCCAGTGGAATCCCCAAATTAGGGAAGTGGACCAGCAGCATGCACTTTACAGGATAGCCATGGACTTTTTGGATGGATTTTTTGTGTTTGAAAGTTGAATGGAATCTGGGTTTAGCTTTGAGTGTATTAAATGCATATTTCTGTACATCAGCTTCAGCATGGAATAAAAGCTTTTAACTGAAGATTTTCCATTTCAAAATGTAATCATCTTGAGTCAGTCTTTTCATTATGCAGCTTTTTACCTAGAGTATTGATAAGTGTCAAATTTGGGGTGGGTGGGGGTTACCTTATGACAAGTTTTCAGAGGCTCCCTATTAAAAGGATTGAAATATTATTGAAAAAAAGTTGTATTTTGAATTTATTCTCTAAAAAGGGAGTTAATACAAGGGGCAGATTTGAAAAAGACAGATACTTTTCCATGGTCTGGGAACAGTAACCGCAAATACATCTGAGCCTTGAGTTTAAAATTAGACCATTGGAACAGCTTGGAGCCTCAAATCAGCTGACCTGGGAGACAAGTGGTAGAGTAAATGGTTAAAAGGCCTGCAACATATGAGTGGGGCAGCCAGTTCAGAGTTTTCTGGAGGAACAGGAGAAGCTTAAAAATCAGTTCTATATTGTAAAGGCAGCCAGTGGAGTACCTGTTAAGAGCATGACTGCCTTGTTCAGGACCATTTGCAAACTGACAAGGGATGACTGGCTAATCCCAGCACACAGGGCAGTGGTGAGAAAGTGAACTCTAGGTGTAAAGGTTGCCAAATCTGGTAGATATTAGATGAATGAGATTAGAGACAAAATAGCTTTATTTCTGTCATTCTTTGACTCAGCATCAGGACGTTTTAGGCCATCCTTGACTATATCATCTCGGCAGTTTAAGACTTTGCCTATTTTTATTCATTCTTTTTTACTTTCAAGGAAGATCAAAGATGTGTGTGATCAAAATAACATTGAAAAGAGATGTTATATATTTTTTAGTAATTTGACAAAGGAGAAACATAATAGATGGAGAACAGAATGGAAGCTAGAAGTAACTGTGATTAACTCCATACTCACATACTCTGGGTGAGTAGGAAAGTGTTTCTTTATTAACTGAGAAACTTCAGTTTTGGAGGGAGCACATAAACACTTTATGAGCAGTGCCACATTTTCAATTCTATGTTGGAGTTACTCTATTGGTATGTCCTTAGTGTCCACTTGGTCTAAAACCAAGCTGAGGCAAAGAAAAATGAGAATTAATGACATCCTTCAGTTGGGACAATGTTGAGGTTACAGGTCCCTTGCCAGTAACAATTTATGTAACGGTAGGTGTTGTGATGGATTAAAAACAGTCTATTTTGAAAGACCAATTAGACTGTTCAGGGAAGGGAGGTGGATGACTTTGTTGATAAAAAAAAGATTTTAGAAATCTTCATGTTTAACAGGGTCACATGAAAACTGACCTTTGGTGCATAACAGATGATGGAATTTTTAGTATTGAAGAAAATCCTCAAGATTAGGGAGTTCATAGGAAAAAAGATGAGAAAGGATTTATCTTCACACCCTGTGCAAGTTTGTTGTATTTGGTAAGGTCCCCTTATTAACCCCCCCCCCGCCCCCCCCCAAAAAAAAAGGCTAAGTACAAGTTGTCGAATTAAGTGTAAAGACAAATATTGGTTGTGGTTTATGGGTTGGGCCAGAAACAAGTTCCTTAAAGTTAAGAGTCAATGTCACCAAAACAATCACGAATTGCGGCTGCTGTAATTGATAATTTGTCAATAGGCGAATTTAAGTCTCCAGTGATTCTTTTATATCACAAATTATAAAACTGAAAAACTGGGTCTAAGCTTCCTCCCAAAGCCATTTGTTCAAGGAGAGTTATTGTTTTTATAGTAAGAGGGCCATACTACTCGAGTTCAAAATAAGAAACCTAGTTTGGAGGATGAAACAACATAATTTAAAATAAAAAAAGCTTTTTTAAAAATGGACATACGGTAGGGAAGCGGGGAGGAGGTTGATGTGACTTTATCTGGAGGTGTTGTTGAAACAGCAATGAAGAAAGGAGGTTCTGATTATCGCAACACACTGAATAGGGAATACTTGTGGCTTGTGATGCTGCTTTCAGGTGCTAGAACAGTACAGGAATTGTAGCAGGGACATAAGTCGTAAAAATGAAAACTAACATATTGCTTATTTCTAAGTCAGCGGAAGACCAACTCTTAGATTAACTCATAACTCAACTCGTATTCTGTGGTTTTAAAATCCACAGTTAGCTACTTTTGATTATTTTTTGTATTTTCAATTTTAGTACCTTAAGCCACTAGTCACCATCTGTGTCCCAACAATATCAAGGCTTACAAAAAAGTGACACATTTAGTAAATACAGAACTGGACTGTATATGAACATTCTGAATGTGAAATGAATATTCTAATTTCAAAAGCAAAAAATGTTTATTATAATCACCTTGGAAACATCACCTTTAAAAATAATTATAGAAACAATAATCATCATCCTCATTTTAAAATTTGCCAGCTTGATCTGTTCTTGCAAGTTAAACTGGACAAAAATAAAAAGGTCAACCTCAGGCTTTAGAATTGCATCTCCTCTGATTCCCATGTTGGACTGATACATTTTTAGCTCAGGCGAATTTCATGGTTATCTATCCCTCTTGGGTTTCAGTCAGCAGGTTTATAAATGCCCCATTGGAAAGAACTAACGACCATACCAAGGCTGTAGTACTCTTTGTTTAGGTGGTGGAGCCTGGACTGTGTAACTGCTCCGGTAGGGTTTGAACATCAACAGGGTATATTTACCTACATCCACAGTGGAAGCAAGTTTGCCAACTAAGTAGAGGAGTGGCATGTAAACTGGCCCATGATGTGTAAGAAAATATTGCTGCTTGCAGCTAACACTGCTGTAATATAAATTGAGTAAAAGCTTGGTGTCGCTGTGAATGTGCTCGGTCATGTATCTGCCATCTGCACTGTTACTTGCTGTAAGTTAGAGCTACAGAAGCAGCTTTGAAGACAGGTCAACCCAATTTATTGACCCTTCCACCCTCTGTCTGTCCCTCTCTTTGTTCCAGAGTTCCCAGAGAACACTAGTGGGATTCTGCCCAGTGCAGCCAGCCTTTATCACTAAAAGGAGTCATTGTCTAATCTTGTGGCAGCTCGGTATAGCAATGGGGCTCTTTGTTTTCCCAGGCAGCATGTAGGATGTGGAAGCTCATATTGAAGTGTCTTCATTATGGCCTTCTGAGTTTATGCTCCAATTGTATTTGCCTTTTAGATTGGCTGCAAAAGCACCAGCAGACAGCCATTGTGCAGCCTATCCCTGCAGCCAGACGAGCACAAGGGAACTATATCACTGAGCCATGATCTCCTCTTGAGAATTTACATACTGGGTTTTTGCTTTCTGCATGTTCACCTATATATACATTTGTGTCAGTACCGACATGCAGGCTTAGCACACTGGTTGATCCTTCTGGCTGAGCTATATCACCTCCCCTGGGGGAAAAACAAATCCCTGGTTTTACAATATACAATTAAGTTTCCTGCAGATGTGAAGGACCTGCTGATGAGTTTCTTCACTGAGAGGAGAGGATGGGAGGTGTGCAGACAAAGATGAGGGCGGAGAAATAGAGGCTTAGCGGAAGAGGATGTGGAGGCCAAATCTTCAGGGAGGTGTAGTGAGAGCACCTGCAACAGCACCAGCGCTCATGATGGATGGAGAGGAACAACTGAGGATCGAAGGAAGGGAAGGGGGAACCAGCAAGTTGATCATGAAATAAAGGCCTTTTGTCCTCCTCTTAATTCTTCCGCTCGCATGCCAGTGCAGTGTAAATGCAAAGATGCTGGTAAGTGGATCAGATCATGTTAAATCCATGCAAAATGCAAAAAAACAAGACAAAAATATGGGATAGCATGGTGGTCCGGTGGTTAGCACTTTCACTTCACAGCTAGAAGGTCCCTGGTTGGAATCCAACAGGGGGACTTTCTATGTGGAGTTTCCATGTGTCTGCATGTGTTTCCTCAGAGCTCTCAGATTTCCTTCCACAATCCAAAGACATGCAGTAGTTGAATTGAGGACCCGAAATTGCCCAGTCCTGTGAATGGTTGTGAGCCTCTGTATGTAGCTGTGTGATCAACTGGCTTTCGGTACTGTGTGACGTCACCTTTCACCCAATGGCAGCTGGGATAGGATTCCCCCTGCCCCCATGACCCCAGAGTGCAGGATAAGCATAATAGATAATGAATATACGACAGAAAAATCTGACTCAAAAACGCTCATTATTTTTCAATTCAATTTCAATTCAATAAATTTAGCTCTCTTGTGCTTTTGAAACATAGTTTGCATTTTTAGCATTATGGCAGGTTTTCAACATCATTAAATCATCAGATTTCCTTTGCCTCCCAGAAAACTCGGAGCAAAGACAGATTGTCTGCCTGTTTTTCAGTGTTGACTGAATTTGTTATTGCATGCCAACTGGCTTGACTTCTGGATTACGTTAAAAAGCAAAAATTCAGCAAAGGGAAGAACCATGCCAAGGTGGAGGCTGTCTTACATTGGGGTAAAATCTGTTTCATTATTACTCATGTTTGGGAAGTTTTTAAGTTTATTTTTGCCAGACGTTTTAGCTAATTTTGTGTTTGTGTGTGTGTGTTTGAAAGAAATTTCCAACAATTTTTTTTAACATTGTTAAGGGATTTTGGTTGATATTTAGATATTTTTTCAGATTTGACCTTGGTATTTTCTTGTTATTTTGTAAACTTAAAAGTTAATTTGATAATTAAGGTAATTTGGATTCATATAATATTGGAATGTTATTTAATATGCAGGGCTGAAAACACACTTTACAAGGACCTGCTACCTTCTGTGTTATCTATTTCATGGCTAGTGAACTCAATTTCTTGCTGAGCAATCCATGAGAAGATCAGTACCTCTTTTTATGCAGTGCACATCTAGCGAGACAGTTAGTTTGGCTTTGCAGGAAGATTCAATCCTGGGGACATAGATTACTCTCTTGCACTGCACTGCAAGGCAAGGCT
The DNA here is from genome assembly GCA_901007705.1 of Fistularia tabacaria. Lineage (NCBI taxonomy): Eukaryota > Metazoa > Chordata > Actinopteri > Syngnathiformes > Fistulariidae > Fistularia > Fistularia tabacaria. The sequence continues at coordinate 11,486 of CAAKHD010004536.1, forward strand.
GACAGAGATCACATGACTTGCAAGCTTGCAAATTTTACAAGCGGATCAAATACGGATATATTACATGGTTTTTTTTTTCTCAGAAGGCAGAAAAACAAATAAATACTATGGGGAATGTTGACAAGATGCCTGCCATGTACGATGTAAAGACAGCGATCGAGTTGTGAAAGTGCTTTTGTTGTTATGAAAGCCTCTGAAAGTATTGCAGCAACTTTGTATAACTCGTGCGGCAGTTGTTGAGGTTTAGTAGTTTCAATTACAAAGGTAAGTTCAAGACCTGTCATTGGTGAACGGTAGGTTCTGGTTCCCAGCCAATTTTATTATTCAGCTTGGCTTGTGGGCTGATGTGGAGGCTGCTTGGGCTTTTAATGAACTCCAACACTACACCAAACACATACCCCCTTGGAGTCCTGGGCATTTACTCTAAACATGTTGCTCATGCACACCAAATGAAAGGATAAATTACTGCACTTTCACAGTCCTGAAAACCAGCCTTTTTTTCATCTGGCTGAACAAAGAAATCTTGTGCTGTAAACAAACTGCTCCTTGGTGGTAAGCTGTATTTCAAACACATTGAAAGGTTCTTACAATGCATTGGCGACTTAATAGAAGATGGAGCTCTGATGCCTATTTATTGCCATTTTTATATCACATTTGTTATATTAATACATCCCAGGTCACCATGTTTTGATCTGAAGTTTATTATCATTCTGATTGTGGCATCTACCTTTTTCCACATCTGTCATTGTGTAAAACTGGAAAGTGGCTACATATTTACAATCACTAGAAAATGAAGAATTTCCCTATTGCAACTCTCGCACTTAATAGCCCTTAATAGAAAGCCCTCTCATGCTTCCTTGCCATGATGTCGAATCTGGTGGAAGTGAATGAGAGGTTAAATCACTGTGAATGAAATTTAACTGTACAAACGTTAGAAATGAGAGATGGGTATTTGACTTTCCAGCAAGTGCCAGCATGTGATACTCTTTGAATTTACATTGTATCTGTGTGTTTTGAACAACGTAGAGGGTGAATATGAAGAGGACGTTGATATCATCTTTAAGTTTGGTGCTCCATTGCACTTCATTTAATCTGCCTCAAACCTTCCAATTGTTCCTGAAGCGAAAAGGTAAATTACTTAAATTGTCTTAATTGTTCCCAAATAGTCCATTCCTCCTAACAAAAGAAATGAAAGAATAATGAAATGATATAGCCATCCAAGATCACTTGCCATGCTAAGTTGTTCTCATATCTTAACAATGTATGAAAAAAAAATCGTTAGAAAAAATTCTTCAAAATCATCAAAATGTAATAGTAATATATATAATCTATTCAGTCTTCTGTAACTTCTGTCACGTGACCCCGACCCCTTTCAACCCTTCATATGACAACATCCTTTTGTTTTACCCAGTAGACACTGCACTCCAGTAAAGGCCCTTGGGAATTAATTAACAAAGCTAATATCATAAACTTTCTCTCAGTAGGTCAAAACTGCACCATTGAGAGAAGCTTTGCTCACATGAGGCCAATACTTCTTCCAGCGTTCCCCTGCGTGCTTCTTTAACAAACTGGGATCAGTGCAGCAGCAATTTTCAGCTGGATGTGGGACAGATCATTGTATTTCCAGCTGACCCTCTGTGTTTCTTTATGTGGACAATCCAGAAGCTTGGTTTACCCCACAGATTAAAATTTTTCCTGCTTTTGCATTATGATTTATTTGTCACAGCCTCTCTAACACTCAATGCGCCAGATCTAGAAAAGTGGGTTGATCGGTTTTTGTTAACATTACTCATCATTTGTCATATAATCAGTACTGAAATGTTTGTATCTACGGGCCAAATATATCTTCTTTTGTGACCATTTATTGTTTTTGTTCAGTGGAGGATGAAACCAACTCTATTATGTATGCAAGACCCCACCATGCTTATTTTTCCTTTGAAACAACACAAAATAATATTCCATTAAGTCTGTAACTCATTTATTACCAGGTTGTCCTCTTACACTGGGTTTGAGCATGAGTTTTCACAGCACACTGCAGGAGAAAATGTGAACATTTCCAGTTGCTTTACTACCAGCTGAGACTTTGCCATCCATACCTGTCACTCACACCGATGCCTAAATGTACACAAAATGTACACCGAAATGTACACAACTATTGATTGATTGACGATTGCTACATTAAGCTGATGGGAACTGCAAGCCGAGACAAGCTTCCGCCAACAAAGAGTAGATTTAGAATTGTTTTTTTAAGTGACTCTGCAGACTTTGTGATGGATGTTTTGTTATCAAAACCATTAGCGCAACTCATTATAAAAAAATTTGTTTTTTTTGGAAGGAACGAGTGTACAATAGCTATTTTGGTTTGTCTTACATGCTGACCTTTGGTGTAGACATACTTGTATTTTTTAAATGATGTGGGGAAAAAGAAATCAATTTCTCTCATTGACTCATTTGATATTTTTATTAGGATGGACTGTGTGTGTGGTTTGCGTGCGCATGTGCGTGTGTGTGCGTATGCAATAATAATGGCAGTTGGAGAGGGTCATTATAGATTATCTACTTATCTACTCAGGTTAGGCAGAGCAGGAGGCCTTAATTCAATTCTTTTTAGCAGATTTCACTTCATTTTCAGAAAGCGTGTGGGTAAGCTTCTCTTTTAAGATTTATTTGGATTCCTCCACCATTAATAGCTGATGTTATTTATTTGCAGGAATGAATTTTCAGGAGGGATATGTTTGATCCTTTTGTCCCATTTGATTAATGTTTCCTTCAAATGTGGCTTATTATTGTTCTGTAAATATCACTGGGACCAGAAGGCACTGCAAGCAGCTGATATATTAGTAACTGCCAAGCTTGCCCGCTGAGCAGCACATGACTGTGTACATGGTACATGGCATGATGCGTGTGTTTGTGTGTGTGTGGTGTTCATCAACATTAAATTATCATAGGGACTTTTTCCTGTCATGTGTTTTAAGACGGCTCTTCATTTTTACCTATACCTCAGTCATCATCAGCCTAACGAATTTTTACATTTTTGATCTTCACAATCCATTTTTGTCAAACCTTAATCACCAGGGACGTCTTCTAGCCTTCAAGACACTAGCTCTGTTTGTGTTTTTGTGGTAAAACCCGGTGTGACTGTGTGTTTTTTCCTGATTAAAACTCTCCAAAATCCCTGCATGGTGTTGGCTGCCGATTGAGAGGATTGCTTAGTTCCCCAGAGAGCAGCTTGTGTGTGTTTGTATGCTTGCTCATTCCAAGCTCAACCTCGGCTTCCTGCAGGAAGTGAGAAGAGAAATTGGACTGACCTCACTGGTTGGGATTGAGCAGCTTGCAGATGGTGCTTGCAGATAAACAGCCATATTGGTCATCATTGTGCTATGGAGGGTTACGAGGTCTGCCCGGTAAAGAATCATTGTTCAAAAAGGCATGGGCATTTAGGTCAACGTTTCTATTTGCTTTCATTTGGAATTCTACCTTTTCAATGTTTTTTTCTGTCTCCACCATCGGTTATGTGTTTCCTAGTCCCTCATCATATTTCCACCAATCATAAGAATCTGGGTATCAAAACATGTTCAACGATGCATCTCAATAAATGCCATAGCCAGACTTAGCTTGGCATATGATTTGAAACAAAAATGAGTATTAATACACTTTTAGGGCATTAATGGATACATGATTATTCTTATTCCTATATATTTCTATCTGTTTTCTCAAGAAGGAACTCAAGAAATTGTACATGCGGAGAGCATATGACAAAATCAGTGTGTATGAATATTTCTTATTAAGAGGATAATCTGTGAATGAGAAATTGGTTAACACATTTTGTGCATAAACCATGAGATCCCATTTGCTGCTTGAATAGTCTGTAGAATGTGGCTGTCAGAGGATGCGTTGTCTACAGGAAAATACTGTATGTGCTGCTGCATGCTGTTACTCGCTCTCCCTCAGTCAGTCAACCTAATCTCAGGTTGTGGGCCAGGAAATTAGTCACTGTACTAAGCTGCAGTTTGACCTTTTGTTGAAACTTAATGCAGCACCGTCTCTCATGTTTCCTATTTAAACACATGTTTTATGAATGTTTGACAGTCTGAATGTTTTGACTGTCTGTGTTGTCAATTTTGAAGAGATAAAGAACAAATGGGGGTTAGGAGAGAAGGAACAGAGGCTTCAGAGTGAGTGGTACAGACAGGTAGGAAAATAATTTATTTTTTTTTAAAAGTAAAATAGGAAACACAAATGCCTCACTGTGAAATTTAGTGTTGCATCAGTTCATCTACATTATCCGGTTTGGCCTGACTTTCTGAATGAAGCTACATTTCATACATTAAGCCCCTTACATTCTGCTCTTGATCTGATTGGAATCTATTATAGTTCCATTAAACAGTAGTAAAGTAAATGTACAACACAGTTTTCAGTTTTCTTACCATCAGCTTACTGCAAATATCACAGAATACAGGTAATAAATCTTCAAATCAGTCAGTTTGTACCCCCTCTATTTCGTATAAATAGCCCATTATACTTGCCCTTACTGAGAACAGAAACATGGCCCTTACTCAACAGGAAAATTGAGAGTTAAATATAATTAATGATTAATTGTATCAGATGGAAGTGAATATCATATTTTCACACATTTCAGCAACCTCCGTGAGGCCCTCACATTGTAAAGTCAAATCACAATGACCTTAGAACCTGTTCACCAGCTTTACAATAGCTCTTCTCAATCCGTCACCATTTTGCTCAGTTGTCATGGAGATGGTTGGTGCCGCCACTGACAAAGTTATCTGTATATTTACAAAATTGAAGTTTCTAACATCCATGTTATATTTGTCCCCCCCTTTTTACTGAAACATAAGCAGCTCCAGTTGATAAGCTTAAATGGTACGGGGTTACCTTATGGACTGCCAAAGATTCAGAAAGTAAACTACAAAATACTCACTATTAAGGGCTGATCATCAGGAAACACTCACAAGTGGTTCTGAGCCACTTTTAAGGATCATCCGATCAGTCTAAGCAAACAACCATGTCTTATGTTATTACTACAAATCTGAAAATGAACAAAATAAAGCAAATTTTCCTTTTGACAGTTGAGGAAAATCAAGAAGCATGTGTGGTGCTGGGAATTTTGTGTATAGCTTTAAGCACAATTTGCAAACCACTCTCTCGCATTCATGATACTCAGCAACCTATTAGCAGAGAAGAGAAGCTGTTTAATGATTTTATTGTTAGAATCACCATCATTGCCTGAAGCGATAATATGGATTCAATGCCAGTTTACCAGGCTGTCCACTATCTTGGCAGGTTTATATTGCTTAGCCCAGCCTGTGCTGTCTTGTTTTCTTTTGAATTATGACAGACAAGGTTGACAGAGACACCACTGTTCTATTCGTTCTTAATAAGCGGAAGCTATACAAAAGTCAATTTTCATGTAGAATGGGAAATGCGATCTGTTTTTCTAAAGACATATTCTAGGCCAGGAATCAGGAGGGCAAAAATGTGGGGGAAAACCTACAGGTATTCCAAAATAGATTACTGTGTTATGAAATCTTAGATAAAATATCAGAAAATGATGTGGTACACTTTACACTTTGCTACAGAATTGTTCAGACAATATGTCAATGCAGGAAGTTGTGTAATGGTCAGAAAAAGAAGCCATTGCCAGATTCTTACTGCACACTAAAAGAAACTGCATGGAAAGCCCAGAGGAAGTTTTCACCACCTTCGGTTTCCTTCAAAAAACCCTGCATGGAGAGGCCCAGCAGACACAACAGTACAAGACACGCACACACACGCACACACACACACACGCACACGCACACACACACACACACACACACACACACACACACACACACACACACACACACAAGGTTTCTGTCACCAAGTGTCAGTTTCATTTGAGAAGAAAAGTTTCACTGCAGGTTTGATCGTTTGCGGTGGCAACAAGAAAAACATTAAGATCATAAAATAACCTTTGTTGCAACACAAATTTCTATTGAGACGATACACTTTTATAACATTTTGAGTTCAACCTGAATAACATGGGGTGTTTTACAACTTTTGACCGGTAGTATGCTTTATCCATGTAATTAAATCCAGAGAAAAGGTTGACCAAGTTTGTTCAAATCAATAGTATTGATGCAATTAGATGGTGTTTTCAGTGATAGATGCCAAATTCCTTTTTCAACCGTCTGCAAATTGTATGCAGTGCTGACATTGAAGTAAATAGCTGTAGAAATAGAGCCGAAATAGAGTTTTCATTGCTTAAATAGGCATCTTCAACAGTTTCCTTGATGATTTTACATGCCATACACTACACATTGAAGATATCACATGCATAAAGCTTGTGCTCCTAGAGCAAGGAACTGTTATTATAAGTTCTTCAAGATATAAATACACAAACATTTAAAGGGAGCTAGCAACATAGACATATAAATTCAAACCATCTTGGAAACATAAGGTTATAATTCCTTGACACGCAACCTCAAAATTTCTGCAACTGGTCCCACTATCAAAGATGTCAGAAAGCCTCAGGTTATCAACTGAGTTGAATCAACCAGAATTGATACAATTCAAGGAATTCCGGCACTAATGTACCATTTATTCATCCATTTTGTCTGTGCTGGAATTTGTCACAGTGCAGGCTCAGACAGGTTGTAGATGTGTTGACGGGCCGACAAGGTGGCTGTATCAGCAGACCGCGTGTTATTTCTGTTCCTGTCTTTGTCACAACTCCGGTAGCTCTTGGCACTGACCACACACACACACACACACACACACACACACACACACACACACACACACACACACACACACACACACACACACACACACACATACAGAGTCAGTAGTGGTCAGGGTTAAAACGAGTGTGGCTAGGAATGTGAAACAGGACAAGCCAACTCCTGAGAGCTTTCCCTCACACCATATCAGCCTGGAAATTGTGCCAGACGCCCAAATTGTCTATAGCATGGAGGGTCCAGATACACTGAAAGCACCCACTCAAATCCCTTTACAAAACCGATATCTAAATTGGGTTTCATGTGGAGACACATTTCTGGCTTTACAATCTTAACATTTACACAAACAGCCAGACGGGCACCAGTTGCTCTTTTGCCGAGGCGACCTTCCTTGCTACTGTGGCTTAAATATCCTCAGATATTTACTGTACATCGCTGTTAAAGCCTCACTGTCCTCATCCCCATGAGCCCCATTTGTTCCAACTGACCCGAGGCAAGTCACTGGTTTCTAGTTTCCCCCACAGGCAGCACACATGCCGTCTCACACTGCAGAGATTATCTGACTCGACGGCCCACGCAGCGCCATGAGTCTGAATCCTGATGCATTGTCATGTCACCTGTGCAAGTTGCAAACTCTTCTGTGCAAAGTTTTTTCAACCGCTACAACTGACATGCTTGGAAAGAGTCCATATGATTTGAGCACTTTTTTTACACTATAATTTGTGCCTGTTAAGGAGAGAGGAAGATTATAAAGTATGTGAGCAACACTGCACAGAAACTGAGTAGAGGGATAAAGAATAAAAAAGACCAAAGTCCTCCCTGCAAGAACACACTATCATTCGTTCTTTTCTCACATTGGAATTTTTTTCTTTATTCACTAGTCCCTAGCCCTGCTACGAGGAAGCTTGGCAGGGAATGGGCTCAACATATAGTTTTTCCAAACCAAATGTGATAATACAGGTTATCTGTCAAGGAAATATTGCCATCACACTGAGGGGGAAAAAGTACATTATCTATCAACTGTGCCTGTTCCTTTGAAAGAAGATATTCATGTAAAGCTCAATAGATATGGAGGCAAGTACTATTTGTAATAGTATCACTGCTCACTGAGCATAATTCTTGCCTAATGTAATTTAAACTACAAGCAGGGAAATAGAAATGTTTTTTTCACTGGACAGTTTACATGCTCTCTGCTTTCTCACAACAATGAAACAGATTTTATTAATATGTGCATTTGAAAGGGCAGTACAAGGGGGAAAAAGCATTGCCTTTCAGATGGAACACTTTTGCAATTATGAAAATCTCAAATTGCATGTAGCTCTGAGCTATAACATCTATGGTATTCGATGTAAGCTGTAGCTGCGCAAGCTCGTACTCAGTGGAGATTTTCTTGTCCTGGAGGTTGTCTTCTCATCAACAGCCAAAACTAAAGTTGGATTTTAATGCCTGTGTTTTCCAATCTTAACAAATAGCACTTATTTGATAATCTACTCATGCATTTTTAAGTATATAAACCTAAAAAATAAAAATCCTGAAAGTGTCTCTCTCTCTCTCTCTCTCTCTCTCTCTCTCTATACATACATATATGTGTGTGTGTGTGCGTGTGCGTGCGTGCGTGCGTATGTGTGTGTATGTATGTATGGATATATAATTTTGTATCTGCAATTTAATTGACACCTCATATTATTGGAAAGCAAAGCAAATAACTAAATACTCAATTGCGACTGAGAACTGAGTCTCATGGGCCGACGCTGCGATGAGGGATGTAATGCATCAGTCTTATGATTGAGTCTCATGCCAAGCCATCACAATGATGACTGTTGGTCAAAACATGTCTTACATTTTTTAGTTTGGATTCTGCCATGAGATGCAGCTCTGCAGGATTAAACTTAAAAAACAAAACTTTGATTACTATTCAGACAAGGAATGTGTTGATTCACAAGGAGGAGTTGCACCTTGGCAATAATAATGTATTGTATTTTTCTAGAACTTTTTTGTTCTTAAACACATTTTATTACCATTCAAATCTATTCTTCTTGATTGTAAAGTGGAGGAGCAGAAGCAATTCTGTCACTGGCTTGTCATCAACATTGCATCCAACACTCTTGGCGGATACTTTTTCAGGATATTTGTGATATATTTCTTGTATACATTACAGTGAGTAATGAAGTAAGATCTATTGTCTCCACATATGCTTGGAAATTATCATAAAGTACCCAATGGAGCACATATAAAATACTTTTTAAATACCAAGACAAACACTTTTACATTCAAAAATTGTTGAAAGAAATGGAAGTAAAATGACCAAATTCATTATTGTTTATGAATATGTTGATACATGTCTATTTTTGTCGAGATCTTTTTGTGGAAACTGGATTTGAATTAATTCCCTTCAAGACATTTCACCTCTCCACAAGAGGTTTCTTCAAAATTAACCGTGAGCTGGATGACTGAAAATGTTCATAAACATGTTATGTCCTTGCTTAATGTTATTAAATTATGTAAATGGGTAATAGTATGAATAGCCTGTAATTGTTACAAAATTGGGTTGACACAACAGACTCACAAGTCAATGTATTCCTTCTTATGGAGTCATATTTTTTTTGTCATAATGTAAATTTATTGAACATCATATCTGTGACTGTTCTTTAACATATTTCTCACCTCAGATTATGCGGAAAAACAATACATACTCATACCTTTAAAATACCTTGGAGCTAGAAAATTTTAATTTCATGATATCCAGTCAATCGATGGCGTCTCGCCTGACCTGCCACAAATGGCTCCGCTCAGCCACTTCCAGCAAACACCTTGACAGCCTCCGCAGGCATCAGTCCTGTCACTGTGTGTTTGTGGTTGGAATACTAAATGCCATGCGTGAGTTGTTGTGTAATATGTCAGACTTTGGCAGCTCCCGGGGGCATGAGAAGTGATTCTTACTACTTTTCAATATCCTACCCAGAGTAAAATAAGATTGATAAAGTTATGAGAGTTAAGGTTAATGTGGAAAATAACCGCAGCAGTGCTCTGTGCTGGTTTGGGATCACTTGTATGTGGAGAACTCTGTCATGGTCTGTTCCTCTTGAGCTGTGTGAGGATTTCTTAATGCGGCTTTCAGCTCAGGAATGAAATCATATTGTCTGACTTTCACCCTTTCAAAAGAATAATTTTTTTAAAAGAACAAAATTCCACTTACTGGAAAGTGAAATGAGTCAAGCCTCGTAGCAGATCCCGGATAGCTGCTCTAAGCAGGCAGTCAGAGGGAGGATAGGCCTGCCCAGAAGTATTCCACTGTGTTTAGCCTTGATTAACCAATTAATTGGATGGGGTTCTCTTCATGTTTGGAATACATTACTTTTCCTGGTCCCATCAGATTGGCAGGGTAGTGTGTCACTACCGCCAGTCAGTCAAAAAGCTTCTTCTTCAGCCAAGTTCTTCTCTAGAATTGTTTAAATCAGAGGTTTCTAAAGTGTGGTTTCTACCTCTCAGGTAAGTGGTGAAATTATTCTAAAATATCTGTCTTCTTGTTGGACTAAATGAAGCTTTGCCTGCCAATACAAAGCCTAAAGCTACCTGGATTGACTCCGTTTTCCCTTTGATGGTTGTTCAGTCTATGCCCCTTACACAACCCCAGTACCCCAGCAGTAACTAATACCGTTCTACACCAAAATTAGTATGTGTGTGTACGGATTTTATGTGCTAAAAATAGTCAAATAGTCTTTTTCTGTTTCTGTTAGATGAGATTTCATGATCGAAAAGCGGGCAAATGAAGGGCAAGCAGATTTCAGCTGTGCAGCATCTCTGGAAAGGTGTTTTGCGTGTGAGATAAAAATGTCCACCACAATGCCCAATTCATATTCAAATCAGATTTGTGGCCATCACTCTGAGTATTCCTCATATCGATCTGACGTTAATGGCTGGTAAAGATGTGATGTGTTGGGCTGCCAGCCTGAGGAAGCTGTGGATTATTTCTCTTTAATCCTTCCTTTCTGTGTCACTCCTCTTTTCCTCATCCAAACCAGGAGATAAATGTGATATTCAGATATTCAGTGGGGTTTTTTCTGGTGGGGGGGGACTTTTTTTCTACAATATGAATGTACTATACTGCTGTCACGTGGTGTGCTGTGCGCCTGTTCAGAGGCCTCTGAGTTTGCAATTTGAATGCTGATTGTGCCTGATCTGTTACTTCTCCATCTACTTCTCACAGGCATTTTAATCACCACATAAATCCAGGTTTTTCTTTTACTTTGGCCAACCGCTGGACCTAAACCCAAGAAAAAGTCATTACATTACTGTGGTTTTGGCAGTAAATTCCTCTGTAAAAAAATTTTGATGAGTAAGAGGCCTTTTTGCCCCATTTAAAGTATTGTGGTTACACAAGCTTGTAAACAGAGTTGATAAGCACTCTGTGGTTATTTGTTACTTCAACACAATTAACCAATGACTTTGGCCTTAATCAGGCTTCCACTCAGTCACATTTTCCTCCCACGCTGTCTGTGTGCTGTGGCCTCTAAAAGGTCGGCTGTCATGGAGTCTGGCCTGATTAACTCAAAAATACATGACCTTGGACAAATAAGAAAATGGATTTGATAAAACTTTGGACTTGAATGGTTTTCAAATTTTATCGTGAAAATTGGATATAGTTTTTCACCTTGAAGATGTTTCACTTCTCAACTGAGAGGCTTCCCTCAGGATATGACTGCTGGGGTTTGGATTGGACGTTGGTCGAAGTTGAAAGGGTTGGTTATGTTAATGGGTGAGTTGTAGTGCTGCAAAGGGGTTTGATGTGTGTGTCATGTGGGGACCAAAAGTAAGAATTTGGGGGAATCAGTTGAGTTAGAATCTGAATAGGTAATTGAATGGCAAATGTGTAGGTTTGCGTTAAACAAAACAAGTCCAGAGGTTCATTTGGGCTGAGAAAAAGTATAATGAATATGTTTGAAATCCAAATGAAAATGTGAGTTTGGAACATCAATCCTCTGCTCTGAAGTCATAGTTTGGTACACTCTAAATAAAGCACACACAAGAAACACAATACGTGATGCTGGTTCTTTTTATATTATTTTTAGTCTTGAACATTGGAACAATGGAAATCATGACTAAACAAGGTATTGATGTTTCTTGTCTAGTTAAGGGTCCATTCATGATTCTTTGGTGTCCTATTTCTAGGGTTTGATTCAGTGTTTTCAAAATGCTGATTTTAGAAATCTACAAACAGAAGTGAGTTGACCGGGGAGCATCTCCAACCTACCAGATGTATGTTCGCTTGTATCAGCTTTAACTGCCTTAATTCAGTATTAGATAAATTACAAAATAAAACCTGTGTCTTTGTGTTGGTCTCGCTGTTTCTCATTTGTGACTTCATCCAGAGTTGTTGCTCAATATATCATCCCTCCTGCGTAGCTCAATTTTATCAAATGGTTGTCTGCGAGATCAAGTCCTTACCTCCACTTGCCAATCATTTGGGGCGATTGCTAAGGACGCGGCTCTGCATCTTGACTAAATGCCTCGTATTTGTGCATGTAGTTTGAAGATATTTAAAAATCTGTTGAAAACGGCGGCAGCCCCAGTGGTTTTCCCTTCCTGAGGTTGGGGTGGGTACTTTTGTTGTCATGTTTCAAGTCCAAGAGGACTAAAAAAGGTTCCATTTGGAAAATCATAAACTGTCTGTATAGCTTAACTAATCTTCCATGACAATTTTAACAGGACAGTCTTATACTTCTGATATATAGTGTACTGTAGTTAGCATATTTAATTGGGATTTGGGTTTTTAAGGGGAAACAAAAGGTAAATTATTATAATCTCCAGGTCTGCCATCGATACATTGCAGTGATTTGCTGAATCAAGGCCAAAGTACTGCGCGCAAAGCTTATAACTGACGCAACCTGCTTTGCAAAAGGCCACTTCTCTGTTCTCTTACAGCCACATATCTAAATAATTCAACAAAGATGAAGAGGTGTGTTGGGCAGAGGTGATCTGGGCTCTGGGAGAGGTGCTTTCTGATATACAGATCAGATAGACATGCATTTCTTTAACCGCAGAACAATGGGATTTGAGGTTGTTCAAATACATCCCTCCCCCTTTTTATTAATTCATAAATTGTCTCTATGAATGTGGCCCCCAGTATGTCAAAACACATGGACATCTTCATTCTGGCTGTTTTTTAATCTCTAGTTAAAGTGCACTAGCAGTTTTGCATGAATGATGGTGGCCGAGGGAGCAGGCCATGCCAGGACATTTGAGATGAGGTGATTGAGCAGCGCTGCTGGTGTGACTGAAGTGGATTTCACTGCTTTCACTGAGTTATGGTTTGCAGGCAGAGGAGAAGGTCAGTTTTGACAAAAAAATGTTAGTGAGGTTCAAAGGATGTTAGCCATTGATCACTCAGTGACTGACCTGGAATTTCCATTGAGTTGGTTTACATAATTTATTTGCACAGCAGAAACAAATCAGGAGGGAAAATAGCCAACAGCAAGGACAGCATACAGAGGATGAAGAGGCTGCTTTGGGAAGGAAAAAAAAAACATATTGATATTTCTGCTGCTTTACTGAACAATAAAAAATGCCTGTCAAAATGGTTTGGAAATATAGCCATTTAGCAAATAAAATCAATAATTTTAGGGGTGTCGAGGAGACTTAGAGGTTATATATAGCTACAATCTTTTGATTTTTGTATAGATTATGGTGCAGCCTACAGATAGCTTTATATATCTCATTTATATCGTAATTTTTTTTTTTCCAATATAATATTGCTTGGTAAAGTTTGGTTGATAGATATTCCTTTTTTACCTGCATCCCATAAGTATTCTATACAGTACTCAGTTATTTGTATGTATGTGATTACATATATATTCAAATTAAAATGTACACCATTGATAAATACAGTGCAGTCTACTTGGCTCCACCTTATACTTTATCATGTTCCCTCGATGATTAAATCAATGGCTTATAGTTAATGAGAGTGAATTGAAAGAGCTATTAAAAAGGAATGTGTTCGAAGAAGATTTTATTAAACCCACGACATTTCCAGCAGGAAGATTATCCTGATTAAAAAGTGATGAATTATTTCTGACCTTTGTCTTCCCCTGTGTGTCTCCAGGTGCCCCTGGTTGACCAAGGCGATTTCTCCTTTTGTGCCTCTCTACAATGGCCTGGTCTTCCTCTTCGTCTTGGCCAACTTCAGCATGGCAACCTTCATGGACCCTGGCGTTTACCCCAGAGGTTTGTGTTCGTCCTCGTGAGGTTTCAGAATGGTAAAGCACACACAAAATTTAGCATCACTGAAGAGACGCCCCAAATTCACATAACTGCCAGCTTCCATTTCAGTGAGATGAAACAATAGATCTTGTCCCTGTGTCTGTTGAAGAATGAGTTTAAAAGGGACTCTAGTCAGAAAACCAGCATTTTAAATTATAATTTTTGTCACATTTGGGCTGTGATGTGTTTTATGCTTTTTATAAGAATGAAAATGTTAATTTGGCATGACTTGGAATCTTTTATCACAACTAATGAGGCGATTTTCACAAGTGAGCTTCATTGAAATGAAAGGTCGTATATAATCATGACCTCCACCTGGGGTAAGTAGTTCCTCAAATGAATTTACTTAGAAATTAGAAATTTCTTTTTGATTGTACAATAATGTTTAATATTGTGGTGAATGTATGTTTGAAGTACATATACAGCATTTTTCATAAAGGGTCATAATGTGTCACATAATTCTGACAGAGATCAAAGATCATCATCTGAGGGGAAAGCTGGTGTGTATCTTCCTACTTCACACACATCGAAGAGATCTCTTTCTATGTTTTTGTCTCACTACAGAGATAATTGAAAACATGAATTTATAATGCAGTAAGTAATGGTTTGAGTAAGACCAGTACAGGAAAAAAATTAGCATCTACTAAAACACAATTTGTTTAAATCCATAAAGTTACACAACCCATCATATTTCTCGGCATTCGCTCCATCAAGCAGTACAGGAGCTGCACTGACTCCTGGTGCAGACCTCTCGTCCCTGGGCCTATCTAGCTTAAGCCGCGATGATTGAACCCATCCCTGGGGATGTTTGTAATGTGCTTGTAAATGATAAGCGCCTGTCTCAAGGAAGCGCCTCCTCTGCCCATAAAGAGGTAATAATCATTAGGCTGTGTAAAGTACAGGTTATCTCCATCCCCAGAGGTGACAGCGGCAGCGTGCCGTCATTGCCCTGCCCACTGGCCTCCATAGACTTACTGGACTGACGCGCTTCGTCGGCCCTTCTCACTGCGTCTCTAAGGTGACAGAGGTAACGTTTATAAATTACAAACAAGCACAAGCTTTAAAGAGCATCTATTTAGTTTAGCATTTTGTAGCCAAGACTGAAAAAATAAGACTGAAACTGTATATAAGTTGATTAAAGAAGGTAAAGGGATGTTCCCCAGCTAGAATTCTGATTTATTTAAGATAAGATAAGATAAGATAAGATAAGATAAGATAAGATAAGATAAGATAAGGTAATACTTTATTGATCCCCATAGGGGAAATTCGGGTGTTGCAGCAGCAACATTAGAGGGAAAAAAAACAAAAACATGGTGTATATCCATTTTTATATCAATTTTTCAAAACTTCCACAGTGCTGGCACCATCTGATCTGTAAGAAAAGAAAAAATAAGATTAAAAAGAAGGTTTAGGTTTTGCTGTGCTGCAAGTCTATGCACACTTCACATGGCTACATTTTCCTTCAGTTCAATAGGACATTGTTTGTTCCCTGATAGTTCAGCAAATCTAATCTTGTATCCAAATGTTAAAAGAGGGTTGAATTTTTTTTATTTCCCCCCCAATGTGTTTTCGCCCATTAATAAAACGACAAAACTATTCATGTTTGCTCCTAATCATGCATGAAAGCCAAAACCTTTTTAAGCACAATAATTTATAGTTGAATGTGAATGAAGAATCAAGTTCCAGTCTGAAGAGCCATCAGTCTATTTCAGCTAATTTGTATTTGACAGTTTCTCTTTAATAGAAACACAGCATCAAAAAAATGGCCTTACATTCTACACACTTCCCGCAACCCCCAAGGCCTTTGCTATAGTTAATTAACAGGATAGCAAACAAAAGGAAATAATGAAGTAAAAAAAAATCTAATTAACCCACTGAAGGCGAGAAGAGTTAATGATGGAAACAGGACACTTGAAACTGAAAACTAAAAAATGGTCATGAGAGGAGATTTATTCTAGTGTGGGACTTTACAAATAGATGCCATATTCAAAGGTTGACAAAAATTAAGGGGGAAAAACAAAAACATTAAAAAAGACACCCACATACACTCAGTCAGTGGAAGGAATTCACGTTATTTTATGGTGTGTCCACTGCATGTCCAACTGTCAATAAAAAGACATGGTTAGGGCTCTAATTTATTGTATATTATTTTAAATGGACCCTCCTCTGAAATTAGACATAATGGATATTATAGCGTAATCAGAGAAAATCTTTATTTTTTTTGTTATATTTACAACTTTGTTTGATTTTGTTAAAAGCTTTTGTTTTTGGTCATTTGTTGACATCTAACATCCTTACTCCACTTTGCAATGGTATCTTTATCACATCGGCGATAAACACCAAACATAGAGCAATCAGGAAATCCTGACAATAATAAGGACAAATGTTCCTATCTAACTACATTATATCCCCTTGATTTTTTTGTTTTTAATAGTTGTCACTGGTAATTATCATCATTATTATGACCTGTGAGGTTGAGACTTAGCACAAAAGAGATTAAACTGATCTGAGTGTGCATACAGATCTCTGGAAATGTATATGGTGCGAAATAGGCTAGCGCCTTGTCTTCCACACACTAGCATCATTTATTTTAAGAAACAAAGCTGTCAAAGGAGATGGAGGCATAAATGCTCTTTGTGCCTGCTGGTTTTGCAGGCAGTTTAGTGTTAACATCTATTTAAAGAGACTTGAGAGCCATAATAACAGAGCAATATCACTCTCTGGCAGTGTTTCTTTCTGTGTATGCGCGTTTGTTTGGGGCATCGGGTACGTGAAGCTCAGTGTAGATCATTTCAGTGTACTTAGACATTTATTGACTGAATAACGGTTTGAAACAAAAAATCTGCCTACCAAGAGTGCTCCAAAAATGAAGATAATTTAATTTACATAGAGAACTGAATTTTTTTTATCGCATGGCATTTAGAACAAAAAGGTTCTTCCTCAGATGCTTATCAAAATATGTTACATGTTTGCTAATGTTAACATTGTATGTTATGACCAACATATGACTAAATATCATACACATCAAATAATGTATATATACAGTATACATTTAAAGTCTTTCAAGTCTGGGAAGATGTACTACAGTGTGTAGTGTAAACCTCCATGCAACCCTTTTGTTGTTTGTGATCAATATTCTTGACATGAAATTTGCAAGCAGCAATGTTCCCAGGCAAATGAAAATAAAACTACTACCTGGTTAAACAAAGCAGCCTTGAGGCTCACCAGTTGTAATAGTAAAAGAAGAAAGAATAGTTCATATCTCAGTCTTTGCTCTCCCTACAGACAGCAAACAGCATGGGGAGCTCTCTTTAAGATGCTCTCCTTTTGTCACTGTTAAATGGATTCACATATACTTTCTGCATCTCTACCTGTGTGTTTTTCCTCACATTCCACCTTTTGCATCTCTGCTTTGCCCATTGATTTCCATTTAATCCCCTGCCCCCTTCCCGCAGCGGATGAGGATGAAGACAAGGACGACGATTTCCGAGCTCCGCTCTACAAGAATGTGGAGATCAGGGGGATTCAGGTTCGGATGAAGTGGTGCGCCACTTGCCACTTCTACAGGCCACCTCGCTGCTCACACTGCAGCGTGTGTGACAACTGTGTGGAGGTGTGTGTGTGAGAGCAAACCTGCGCTCACAAATATTTGTGTTTGATGTACATAGGTGTACAGGTTTAATATGCCGAAAGGACGCACTAGTCTCAATATTGGTGTTTTGCAAACAATGGTGCTGGCCTTCAGCATGTCTGTGTTATAAATGTTGCCATTTATTTTCCATGTTTTGAGCAGTGAGAAGTTTTTCAGCCCTGCCAAGAATTTAAATCAAAGTAAAATACTGAATATATACAAATAAATACATTTTTGAAAATGCGTTTGTTTTGTCAACATTGAAGATACTAATTATTGGCAAAAGACAGTGGCTATTGGCAGCCTCCAGTGCCAAGTAGTCAATTACTACTGCCGCTTTAAAATCTCATTCTGGTCTTACACTTTCATGCACTCAAACTTAGTTTTTGATGGATGGGAGGCAGTAAGGGTCCATTTGATTGGGTTTCGGTATTAGTTATGGGTCTGTACCTGAGCGCTGTTATTCAGCTATGACACATTTGTTACTGAAGTTACATTTCTTAATACAAGAGATGAGGCATATGCCATTTTCTCTAATCATAAGCCAAACTATGGCATTCTGTGGTATATATCATAATGTTATTAAGCATTTTTTTTCAAGAACACAAAATAATTTATAATTATGTTGCTGTGGAAAATAATATACCATATGTATAACTTGAGCTTGTCCCAGTTTGATGAATTTCACTCCACCTTTTTTGAAATAGTATGATAGGATTTGTAATTCAGCAAAAAATGGGACAAATTTAAAATCTGCTCTTTATATGTAAGGTGTAAAAATAAATGTATTTTTTTGGAAAGGGGCTCTCTCTAAATTCCTGGTAATTTGTTTGGTATTTCTGCTTCATTCTTGGTGTGCTCACAATAATTAAAACAATTGACTGTGAAATGTATGAAGACATGATTTGCAGGTTACCGAAAAATAAATAGATATATTAATTTTATTTTCTGTAAAATACATTTTTAAATGTTTGTTATTTGAAGTAGAAGGTAAAACAGCAACCACAATTTACTAAATCTTTAAGATTTAAAAAAAAATCATTGATACTCTTTAATTGTACAGTCATTTCGCCATGAAATAGATGATGTACTTTTTTAAACATTTTAAATATGTTGATCTCTGAAATCCCCAGGACTTTGACCATCACTGTCCCTGGGTCAACAACTGCATTGGACGAAGAAACTACCGCTACTTTTTCCTCTTCCTGCTGTCGCTGAGTGTCCACATGCTAGGGGTCTTTACCTTTGGCCTCATTTTTGTCCTCCACCACAGGGAGAGACTGGCGGCGCTGCACGCCACTGTAACGTATCCTTTTACTATGTCTTTGTTAAAACACGCCCTCATGAATGGATAGATGAAATGGAAAGATCTTTTTTTCAATTCACAATTATTAATTCCGTTGTGTTTTGTCAAGTTAAGTTGTTGCTTCCCTTTACCTTTTTTCTATCCAGTTTGGTAGTCATGTGCATAGCTGGGCTCTTTTTTATCCCCGTTATGGGACTCACAGGTTTCCACATGGTGCTTGTGGCCCGAGGTCGAACAACAAATGAACAGGTGAAGAAGCACTGTAGATCAAGAAACATATTTAGATCTCAGTTCATTTTTTACAGCCAGGATTACCAAAACAATACACAATGCCTTTTATACATTATCGCATGAGTCAACTGTACAAGTAGCGGATGATAGTACATGTGTTTGAGTAGATGTGTGTGTGTGTGCACGCATGCTGTGGCCTTGTGCTTTTCCTACATTTGACTCAACAAAGCATTATCTTCCTCAGGTGACGGGCAAGTTCCGTGGAGGAGTAAATCCCTTTACTAAGGGTTGCTGTGGCAACGTGGAATATGTCTTATGTAGTCCACTGGCTCCTAGGTAAGATGCAGCATGTGTGTTTGTGTGGGCGTGTGTGGCTGTGTAAAAAAATGCTTTTGTGGATTCTATTCATTGAGTATCTTTAATTGTATCTGAAAAAACGAGCCTGTGTGTATTCAGATTTTTAAACATTTTCTGAGAGGGATAGACCACAGAAAGTGTGTGTAAGTGTGTGAGTGTGTGGGGGGGTGCACAGTTGCACATATATCCACTGTCTGGTGTGGCACAACAAACAGAAAGCCTGTCCCCATGATTTATCCAAAGTATTGTCAAGACCTCATTGAGGTTCTTCCAGGATGTCCTTAGAAAACAGAAGAATTTTTTTGAAAGGAATCCAGTGAAGAGTACAGACTAAAGAGCTTAACTTTCCTGCAGTGTATTTAAAAGACATTACATCCATAAAATTGGAAATGGGAAATAATTTGCCTCGAGAAGTAAATGATTGATAAATTAAACAGAAATAAATAAGTCACATAGATTTTGAAAAGTTTTACATTCCTTTGATGATCCATCTATCCATCCATCTTCTACTGCTTATCCGGGATCAGGTCATGGGGGCAGCAGCGGAAGCACAGAGGCCCAGATCTCCCTCTCCCCGGCCAATTTGTCCAGCACCTCCGGGGGGGATTCCGAGGCATTCCCAGGCCAGCCTAGAGACATAGTCTCTTCAGCATGTCCTGGGTCTTCCCCGGGGCCTCCTCCCGGTTGGACATGCCGAGAACACCTCACCAGGGACGCATCCCAGAGGCATCCTGACCAGATGCCCAAGTAACCTCATCTGAGTCGTCTCCACATGGCAGAGCAGCGACTCTACTCTGAACCCCACCCAGATGGCCGAGCTCCTCACCCTATCTCTAAGGGAGAGCCCGGACACCTTGCGGAGAAAGCTCATTTCAGCCGCTTGGATCCACAACCTTGTTCTTTCGATCACCGACCCACTGCTCATGACCATAGCTGAGGGTAGGAACATAGATCGACTGCTAAATTGATAGCTTCGCCTTTTGGGTCAGCTCCTTCTTCACCAGGACAGACCGGTGCAGTGTCCGCATTACTGCTGACGCCTGTTGATCTCCTGTTCCAATCTTCCCTCACTTGTTAACAAGGTCCCGAAATACTTGAACACTACAATTGGGGCGGGACCTCCTGTCTGACCCGAAGTGGGCACTCAACCCATTCCAGCTGTGAGCCATGGTCTTGGATTTGGAGATGCTGATCCTCATCCTGACCGCTTCACATTCAGCTGAATCGCTCCAGCGAGAGCTGGAGATCACGGTCCGATGAAGCCAACAGAACCACATCATCATCATCTGCACTGTCCCGCCTTCCACAGGATGCTGCAGAAGCATGTCAGCCAAGACAGCCTGGCAATGTCCAGAGCCTTAAGGAACCAAGGGCAAATCTCGCCCACCCCCAGGGCCCCTCTGAGGAGCTTCCTGACTACCTCAGCAACTTCAGCCCCGGAAATGGGATAGCCCACCCCAGAGTCCCCCGACTCTGCTTCCTCGTTAGAGGGCGTGTTGTCGAGATTGGGGAGACCTTGGAAGTATTCCTTCCACCGATCCACAACATCCTGAGTCAAGGTCAGCAGCCCACCATCTCCACTATACACAATGTTGACAGTGTACTGCTTCTTCCTCCCAAGCCACTAGACAGCTGACCAGAATCTCCTTGGTGCCTTCTGAAAGTTGTTCTCCATGGCCTTACCCAACTCCTCCGACGCCTTGGCAACCACCAGCTGCATGCCCCTTGGCCCGGCTATATCTGTCAGCTGCTTCTGGAGCCCCACAGGCCAGAAAGGCTTAGTAGGACTCTTTCAACTTGACGGCATCTCTCACCACTGAGGTCCACCAACAGGTTTGGGGGTCACTGCCTCAACAGGAGCCAACCAGCCACAGCTCCGGTCTGCTGCCTTGATAATGGAGGGATGGAACGTGGCCCATTATGACTCAATGTCCCCCGCCTCCATCGGAACGTGGTTGAAGCTCGGTGGAGGTGAGTGTTTAAACGCTTTATGACCGGGGACTCTGCCCGACATTCCCAACAGACCCACACAAGACATTTGGGTCTGCCAGGTCTGACCAGCTTCCTCCCCAACCATCGGGACCGTTCCAATCTTGCCTGCCCATGTGAT
Organism: Fistularia tabacaria; assembly: GCA_901007705.1. NCBI lineage: Eukaryota > Metazoa > Chordata > Actinopteri > Syngnathiformes > Fistulariidae > Fistularia > Fistularia tabacaria. The sequence goes on from CAAKHD010004536.1 coordinate 33,118, forward strand.
TGTCAAAGTCCCCCAGTAGGACAAGGGAGTCTCCAAAAGGGGTGCTTTCTAGCAGTCCCTCTAGGGACCCCAAAAAGGGTGGGTAGTCTGAACTGCTGTTAGGTGCATAATCACACACATCAGTCAGAACCCGCCCCCCAACCCGAAGGCAGAGGGAAGCTACCGTCTAGTCCACCGAGTTGAACCCAAACATGCAGGCACCAAGTTGGGGGGCAGTCGATATGCCAACACCTGCCCAGTGCCTCTCTGTCCAAGAGCCAACTTCTGCAGCCCTGGATTAGACCGCCAAGATCCCCTGACTCCAGCCACCACCCAGCTCACATCGCACCCAACCCCCATGGCCCCCCCTATGGGTGTTGAGCCCCAGGGAAGGGAGACCCATGTTGCCCTTTTGGGCTGAGCGGGTGCCAGCCCGGCAACCAGGCACTCGCCATCGAGCCCTGTCCCCTGGCCTGGCTCTAGGGAGGGGCTCCAGTGGCCCACATCCAGGCAAAGGAAAACCAGGTCCATTTGTCCCAGGGAAGGGAAACCCACGTTGCCCTTTCAGGCTGAGCGGGTGCAGGCCCAGCCACCAGGTGCTCGCCATCAAGCCCCGTCCCCGAGCCTGGCTCCAGCGAGGGGCCCTGGTAACCCACATCCAGGAAAGGGAAAACCAGGCCCATTTGTCTTTTCCTCATTTGGGAATCTTCTTGAGCTGCGCTTTGTCTGGTCCTTCATGAAGGACCTGTTTACTTTGTGTGACCCTACCAGGAGCATAAAGCCCCCGACAACATAGCTCCTGGGGGTCTCTGGGACATGCAAACCCTTCTACCACAGTAAGGTGGCAGCTTGAGGGGAGGCCATTCATTTGATGTAATTATTGAATTTAAGGATTATACTTGTAAAGTCATTGATAAAGTTGGGTTAAGGGTTGGGAAAAGCATGGTTGAAGTTTAATAGGAGGCCATTACTGTAATGGTGTGTGCTCTTAGATAGTTGAGTGGGTGTTTATGCAAAGAAAAAAGCCAGCAATCATGAAGGAAGGCAGATGGCTGAGTGAGTTGAACCACTCGATAGAACATCAGTTAATGACAAACAGAACAGAGAGCAATGGGAGTTTATATGCTTGTTATACACGTGCGTGCATGTGTATAACAAGCATATAAACTTACACACACACACACACACACACACACACACACACACACACACACACACACACACACACACACACAGTACTGAGACCCATAACGCTGTTTTAACATCCCACTGCAGACGATCCATTCCATTAAAATTAAATGCGTAACTGCAGGAGAGAAGCAGGGAAGTGTAGAGTATTCTTATGCTCTTATAGCGGCACCACTTTCGGAGTTTACTGAACCCAACGAACACTGGGTCAGACTGATACTACCAGAACTCATTTGGAGATGGTGGACGATCTTTAATTGTAAAGATTTCCTGCTGACAGTTTAGCATTCATTGTAAACCAATTGAAAACCCTTTAGTGCTACAAATTGAATCTGTGAATGATCAAGATTCATATTTGTTGAAATCCGTGTGACTGATGGCTGAATGCCTTGGACAAACATTTAAATCAGGGTGAAATCAAACTACTTCTCATGCTGTGGACACACTCACTGTATTTCGATTCTCCATATATGCCAGGCCTAAATTCCTTATTTTAATCAAGTCAGTTTTTATTCATAAAGCGCCAAATTACAACACAGTTGTCTCATGACACTTTACATGCAGGGTAGGTCTGGATCACACTCTTTACAATGATTTAGAGACCAAACATTCCCCCAAGAGCAAACACTTGGCGACAGTGGTGAGGAAACACTGCCTTTAACCAGGCAGAACCCATGGACATGTCCCAGCAGTGTGGGTGGCTTTCTGCCTCGACTGGTTGGGGTAAAAAGAGCAAGAGAGAAGGAAAGAGAGATAGAAAGAATGAAAGAGTTTGATGCAGACAGAGAGGGCTACGCGGGTTTGGAGGGTCAGGCACAAATGGTCTCTTACTAATAATAACAGCAGTGCTAACAGTTACATGGTAATAGCTGAAATTATTCATTAATAGCTGTAAAATTAATTAATAAAATCATGGTGGGCAACTGGAAGGACTGCTACAGAAGATCAAGCCACACCAAGTGGGAACCTGTGAAATGAGAGAGTCAGGAGAAGGTATTAAGTTTTACTATCACGCATTGATGAGGTGACATAAATGCAGACAGGATTGGAAGACTGGGAGTAATAAGAGGAGTGCTTCCTCAGGTTTCCCATGGCAGAGTAAGCCAAAGCGTTCAAGAAAGGATTTAATCCTATTCTTAAACAAAGAGAGAATGTCCAGGTCACCCCCCCCCCCCCCCCCCCCCCCCCCCCCCCCCCCCCCCCCCACCCCACCCCCCCACACTAAACGCCACTACAAAAAACCCCCACCTCATCTTATTCT
>CAAKHD010004536.1:44005-185370 GCA_901007705.1 Fistularia tabacaria
TATATTTATATTTTTAAAAAAAAAAAAAAAAAAAAAAAAAAAAAAAAAAAGGTAAGATTGTCAGACCTTCACTTACAAAATCTTAAGATTTGAGCCTAGAAATTTTTGACCCAGCTATTTTTTGTGACCTGCAATGGATCTAATACTTTGTCAGAGGACTGGCCAACTACAGAAAATATTTGATTTGTGAACAGAGCAATTGCCTTAAGATCCTTCAGTGACCACATATCGAACACTGTCAATGTCATTCCTCTTTAAGATGACTGCCGTTAGTCCAATGTATTTTATTTTGATGTACATCACTGTAGGTCAGGGCCATTCCTGAATCTGCAATAATCCTGGTATTTTGTTTTCAAACTGAAATAGAAAGTTCAATGTATTAAAATACAGAATATACTATAAATGTACATGTTGTTCCTATTTTTGTGAAGAGGAAGTATTTCCCAATGACCTGAGCAGAGTAAAATAAAGTTTCCAACTCTTTGCGGACATTTTTCTTGAGAAAAGTGGCAACATCTGCACATCCTCTGTATTGAGATCGCTCTTCAACTAAATCACAGACATTTTACAATTTCCAGGTCAAAGATTTGGCCCTTTACTGATTACTTAGGACTGTGTTTCCCAACCTTTTTTGAGCCACGGCGTATATTTTATCTCAGAAAAATCTCACGGCACAACACCAAATAAATATCTCAAAACCGTTTTTTAATTAAGTGGAATGAAACTGTAGTATCAATTTACTTACGCAGTGTGAAATCTGGCCCTGTTTGGTTAAACACAAAGCTGATATTATTGCAAGAACTGGCTGTTTGGCTTTGGCAATGAGTTCAGCAACTTTGTAGCTAGCTTTCAGAGCATTTTTCACTCGTCTTGGTGGTTTTCTTCGCCAACGCTGCCTGTTCCTCAGCCTGTTTACGCAGATGAACAAAATGGTCCGTGTTTTTATCTTGAAGTTAAGTTTGTTTAGTTTAGAGATGGTGTTTAAGTTTGCCGGGAACCGTGGCACTGTTGGACAGCTTTTCCCCGCACCACAAGCATAACCGAGTCGGCTCGGTTGGTTCCCCAGTAAGTGAAACCAAACACAATATAACTGATTGTATTGTCTTGAACTCACCTTTTACTTTCTTGTGACCACTACTCATACTTGGGCCTTCATCCGGGTTAGAATGTTCTTCAGGACCATAGGCTCCTGATTATTTTTTTCTTTTAAATTATTTATCAATCGCGTATCACCGCCACCTTCTCACTCGAAGCATCACTTAAGATTGGTGGTTGATCTGCAATAGGTAGATTAATTATCTGTTGCCATCTGGTGGAATAGCGTTTAACTGCATGCTGCCCAAATATAGTCATAAGACATTTGTATTGGATAAAAAAAAAATTGAACATTTTTTTGACCATTTTTGGGGCATTTTTCCTCAGCACACATGATATGCCGCGGCACAAACTAACTTAGGACATTCAATAAACTGAAAAGCATGCTTATAGAAATACAAGAGTGGTCTTTGACAGGATTTTATTCCAAGGTGGAGGAAATACTTCAGATCATTCAAGTGCAAATGAGAAGCAACATTTCTTCCATGTACATGTATTTACAGATGCACTGGCACTTGGATGCACTCAGTCAAGGTTAAGAACTCAATTAGTGGAAAGAAAAGGGATTGTGAGCTGACATCAGAAAGGGCACACTTACTCAACATGCTTTAGTCTGGGAATGTTATGTTCGAGGATATAAACTCATTTCCTAAGGAGAAGCCTATGAGTAGCTGCACCAAACTGATGAACTGTTGACTTTGGACTTCATTGTTTGAGATTTTAAAACAAAACAAAAAAGTGAAATGTTTTAAGTGCATCTGATGCCCCTTGAGTGTCTGGAGCAGGTATCTTCTGCACAGTTCTAACAGAACTGATGAAACAAGGGTCCAAAAAACGACTACAACTACTACAAGGCATCCGCTGAGAAGTCTCTGCCTTACTGAATGTTTCGGCTGACGGAAGCATGGACAGTCAACTGAGTGAAAAGCCCATTAAGATGCCTGATGGGATGTTACGGTTAAAATGCACCTCCATAATGCCTAGTCCGCGACCCTTTGCTGCTAAGAAGCAAGCTATATATCCTCTCCCCCCACAAACTGCTTCAAAATAACAAAACAAAATACCCCAATGTGGGAATTATCACTATCATAAGCCTCTTCACAATTTGTCAATGTAACATGGAACTGAAGATGACAAGAATGAAAGCGTGTCATTCCAATGGTGTAAAAAAAAGATGATTGGTGGTGGCAAAAGGGAAAGGGCTTCTTTTCATAAATTCACTATGGTGTTTTTTTCCCCAGTGGCATCAAGGACTTGTGATCTTGAGGCAAAACAGATCATTAAAAAAACTAATAAGCACGTGTCCAAATTCAGTTCATTTAAAGTCTATTGTAGAAAAGAGGAAAAACTCATAAATTGGAGATCAGCAAAGCCAGTTCTTGTTTCTCAATTCTTCTCTGCCTTCACCTCCTTTTTCTCATCTTCTTTTTTCTCAGTCTCCTTTTTGTCTTCCTTCTTTTCCTCTGATGCCTTGTCCTTTACGGAGAGTTCCTCCAACTTCTCTGCGACTTTATTTGCGCTATCAGTATTGCCTGTGGCACAAACAGTGATATGTGTCATCTATGAACAATCAAATCAAGGTACATGGCATCAGCATTTCTGAGAGCTTCAACATTCTTTCAAAGGCCATATAAAGGCTGGAGAATATAACCTTACTGGTCCCTGTAACTTTGCATTAATCGATGTATTAAGAGTGTTGTAAGGCTGTAAAACCAGGTGTGGCAGAACAAACTTAGACCAGCCTTCCAGAAAGCCAGTCGTATTTTACATTCTGCATGTTCATGTAGCAGACAATCAAAAGTCTCTGGCTGGAGGGGACAGCAAAGACCAGAGTGCGTCTGCATATCAGCAAGTGAAAATAAACCCTTTTCAGAGACTGTCAAGCTCTAGGTCCCTTTCTGATTTTCATACTGTGCTACTGTTCCGATTAATTAAGGTACTGTCATATAGTAAAAATGTAACTATACAATACACCTAACTAGCTGTATCTACCTACTTCATCTGTTTTGATAGTCGTATTACCTGATTGTACTACAGTTTTTTTGACCTCTTCTTTGCACTCATCAAATTTCACTTTGAACTTCTGGGCATCTGGAAACAGGACAGACAGTACGTTAATTTCGATAACATACAACTCGATGGCAAATGAGAAGGCTGTAAAATTCATGTGAGGCAAACATCAATCAACAAACTAGCTGCTGGTGGTAGTTAGTTTTGTCACAGAAAATTAATAATTCAAATGACAATTCCTGGAAAAGACATATTTGATGACTGTATGCTTACTTTCCGCATTTAAAAAGCGAATCGCCAGAAGTTCGGGTTTTGGGCATTCATCAGCATAATCTGCTAGTGTGTTCCACACCCAGGCTCTGTCGCTGCCTGCGTTGGGTTTCAGTTCCATCATAGGTACAACTGTGATTCATAGTCGGGACAGGAAAATAATAATAATATGATTAATTCATGAAAATGGGCACAAAATAGCTATCACAACTGTTTGCAAGACGTGTGAACCCTGTTCACTTATATTATTAGAACATTTTGATTAGATGCTGAAATTATGGGTTTTCACGCATTATATTAACACTTATTGACTTTATACTAAGGGGTAAATAATTTTCTAAATGTTCTCTCTTCACTATTTTTAGTAAATTGCATACGTGTACATTGAAGAGTGACTAGGCTTTGGCTTGAACAACAGTCTTTTGTTCACATATGCATGCACTAGATGCTTTGAAAACTTGTGTGCCCATGCTACATTAAGCTATACCACACATCATACTGTATTCTCTCTCAACTGCCTAAAATTGGTATTTTTGAAAATTGTATATATCAAACTCAATTGTCAGATGGACTCACTGTGATGATTGGCACAAATCTTCAAAGTTCTGTCTCTTCGCATCAGAAGGCGGATTGTGCCCTTCTCTTTGTGTTTCAGCAGCTTGACGTCACCAGTGCCTCTCTCCTTCCACTCTGGGGGATCATTCTCAGAGGCAAACCGGTACAGTTTGGCCCGCCTGAGAAATAAAGAAGATACCAACTTTACGGAGCCATCGCATGCAGGCTAGTATATCTAATCCTTCTGTAATATTGAATCTGGTGAATGAGGACTAGGGTGACTTACATTTTGAAGAGTTCCTCCTCATCCTCTTCTAATGTTTTAACATCCTGCTCAGGGAGGGACACGATTGGCTCGAAATGAGGATCATGATTAGGGTCCTCCGAACCATCTACACTGGTCTCATGGTCTTCCTGGTCCTATGAGGACAAACATGAGTCAGCGTCTAACAAAGTTAAAATATGCCATGGGCTCATATCTGGTCTACACTAAATTTATTACCATTTTCTTTTTGATGTTGTCCAAGAGCTCTTCATCTTTTGCCTGAAAATGGTTGACAAATAGCCAGTGTGTGTCTTTTGAGATGTTTCAGTATTTTTCTCTTTAGCACCATTAACTTTGTACCAAGAGGTTTTCATATGTATACACACACACACACACACACACACACACACACACACACACACACACACACACACACACACACACACATATATAGACTGTGATATTAGTGGGGATATTAGTGGAGAAAGGTTAGGCTTGAGCCCTTTGGTCGACTTGGTAAAATTGATAAGAAAAGAACCTGTCAGTCTCAACCTTTCAGGCCTGATTAAAGCTTTAAAAGTGAGCTCTCAACACTGACTGACAGGCAATGAATGCCTCAATGTAGGGATTTAGGAGCTCATTGGTTAAGTATAGCTTTTGTTGAGGAGAACCAACAAAGCCTTTTGTATCTATGCTGTTGCTGAGCCAAGCATCTTTATTGCAAGATGGGACCGGATGATCTCACACCCATGGGTGGAAGACTGACTGTAGATCAAATACACAGCCTTTATTCTGATTTCATAATGCGGGACAGTTGATCTTGTTCTTCATTGTCTTCAAGTCTGAAGAGATCTCCCTTAAATGCAAAAAACAGGTGTGCTTGCATGTGTGTATATGATGTCAGGGGTAGCTCCCTCTGTACAACAAGAAAGGCCAGAAACCTTCCTTTAATGCGAGTTCAAATAATAGCCTAGTAAAATCAAACCCAAAAATCCTAAAAGGAGTCCACATACATTGAAAGTAGCGTTTGGACGCTTCATTCATTCAATGTGGACAAAGATCTTGAACTTGTCAAAACAATATAATAATGGTGTTGATGCATTTCCGCATTCTGTGATGTTGATGGTTTTGTTTTTTTAAAACACAAGTTTGAATAACGGAGATAAGTCAACTGAAGTTGAGTAGCTCCGCGTCGAGGCCTTTGCCTAGCAGGCTAGCCAAGAGCTAAGCACAAGACTCGGCAACACGCTGCCTGCTCTTTACCGTTAGTGTGATTAGTCGACCGGTGCCCAGGACGTAGAGTTAGTTATTCTTCATGCAAACCAGCGATAACGGTGTATCTACATTTCGGCCAGGGACGGGCAAACCTGGCTTCAGCCCCCCAATATGCGTGCTAATATTAGCCAACTTGTGTTAGCAACTGTTGTGCTTGGGAGACAAAGGCAGGAAACCCATCGACCTTGATCTGCTCATGCGAGAGGACCAAAGACAGCAGTAAATACAAGTTAACGTTGACTACGGTCAAAGAACGGTTAATGAAATACAACCCATGTCAGCGTTGCAACGCAGGACAACGCAGTTAGCTAATAATGCGGCAATGCTGCTAACGTTAACGTGCTGACTGGCTGCACACTTCAGAGCACATTGTTTCAACTTCAGTTTAATGCCATGGAAGAGAATATACAACAAGATCATCTGAGAGACACGACACGCTAACGCTAAGGCCATTTCAAACGCTAATTAAAGGAACGTTGAAAACGTAGCGATTAGCTTTTCTCAATAGGGCACCATCATTGTCGGATTTTTGGGGGTCGCGGCTTCCTTTGGAAACTTTGAAGAATAATAATGCATCAAGTAACCCTGTTGAAAAAAAAATTCATATTCTGGAACAGACAGAACAAACTAAACGACCTGAAATTCGCTAGCTCACCTTCGGGTCTGCCATATTAATGTTGATGTTTGTAGATTGTGGAAGTTGTTTGATAAGATTCAAATCCTAAACTGGCCGCCGTTTCCCTTATGCTTCCTCCACTTCCTGATCCAGCTTTCGCGCGCCTAATGTCCCAACGTCATGACGTTGTTGAGCGTGTTCCGTCATCGTCTACAGATGTATTTCTGTGTTGCATTTAATTTTTATTTTTTATTTTTTATTGAATTGTATTTTATTTCCCAAATTAGGATAAAACTAAATCCACCTTGCATGGAGAACATAAAAAATGGTATCCCCTTTCTATCTGTGTTACTTTTTGTAAAGTTGGAAACTTTACTCCTTTAAGAAAAACTCAATTTGCCTAAAGATGGTGATCTCCATGAGGATTCCTCTATTTTCATTTAGATATCTCACAATTTTTGTGCAAAAAATACATCTAGTCACAAGATGTATTTTTTTGTCCACAACTATCCTAATCACAACTGGTATCTCCAGACATCACCTAAGATTGCATCCATCTTCTCTCATAACATCCATCTTTCCCCATAACATTAAGCGCATCAGGACATGGGGGGGTATCAACCAAAATCAACTGTTTAAAACTGTGAAACATTGTTTTCCGTTGCGTAAATCTTTGTTGTTTTATTTTCTCCTAATTTTGCTGTATTTTTTTTTGAGGATGTATGTCACTGTACAGAACTCAAAAGCCCACTGATTTATTCTTTAAGACTTTAGACTTAGAAAAACAATGACCGAGTCCCACTTTTAATGAAAATATGTTTGTTTAATACATGTGATACAGCCTCACTCATTAAATGGGCAGAAATATTTTCAAAGGAAAAATAAATAAAAGAAGTCAAGCAACACTACTGAAATCATATTAATTTGTGTAGGAGTAAAATAGAGTGTAAGTAATTCCACTTACATGCTGTTGAGTTGATTATCAAGTAGGATACAGTGGGAATACTATAAAACACCATTACATGACTTTTTTAGCTGAGCTACTAAAATAAATTGAGCAAATGCTGCCTCCGGCTGGCGCAGGCCAGTGTCTCCCTGAGCTGGTCCTAAGCCCGGATAAATGCAGAGGGTTGCGTCAGGAAGGGCATCTGGCGTAAAACTTTTGCCAAAACCAAATATGTGAATCGAACCTAAGAATTTCATACCGGATCGGTCGAGGCCCGGGTTAACAACGACCGCCATCGGTGCCGATAACCTACAGGGTACCAGTGGAAATTGGCCTACTGTGGGTCGAAGAAGGAGAGGAGGAAGGTGTGTTCTGAAGCACAGAGAGAAGAGGATAGTCAAGAGTCTGAGACTGAGAGTAGGGTCTTTGAATATTGGGATGATCACAGTGAAAGGTCGAGAGTTGGTTGACATGATGCAGAGAAGGAAGGTGGATATACTGTGTGTCCAGGAGACCAGATGGAAAGGTAGTAAGGCTAGAGGCTTGGGAGCAGGTTTTAAGTTGTACTATCATGGTACTGACAGGAAGAGAAATGAAATAGGAATTATCTTGAAAGAGGAGTTTGTTAGGAATGTTCTGGAGGTGAAAAGAGTGTCAGATAGACTTATGAACCCGAAACTAGAAATTGAAGATGTGACGCTCAATTTTGTTAGTGGCTATGCCCCACAGGTAGGGTGTGAGTTACAGGAGAAAGAGAAGTTCTGGGATGAGTTAGATGAATTGATGCAGAATATCCCCAGAAATTAGAGAGTGGTAATTGGGGCAGACTTCAATGGACATGTTGGTGCAGGCAATAGAGGTGATGAGGAAGTAATGGGCAGGTTTGGTATCCAGGATAGGGACAGATGGTGGTAGACTTTGCAAAAAGGATGGAAATGGCTGTAGTAAAGACTTTTTTCCAGAAAAGACAGGAACACAGGGTAACTTATAAGGGCGGAGGTAGGAGTACACAGATAGACTACATCTTGTATAGACGAGGTAATCTGAAAGAGATCAGTGACTGCAAAGTAGTGGTAGGTGAGAGTGTAGCCAGACAGCATCGGATTGTGGTTTGTAGGATGACTCGGGTGACAAGGATGATCAAGAGGACAAAGTGGTGGAAGCTGAAAGGGGAGGAGTGTTGTATGATTTTCAGGGAAGAGATGAGTGAGGCTCTTGGTGGTCAAGGAGAGCTTCCAGATAACTGGACAACTACAGCTAATGTGATCAGGGAGACAGGTAGGAGAGTTCTTGGTGTGTAGCCTGGAAAGAAAGTAGATAAGGAGACCTGGTGGTGGAATAGGGAAGTGCAGGAGTGTGTACAGAGAAAGCGGTTAGCAAAGAAGAAGTGGGACACTGAGGTGACTGAAGAGAGCAGACAGGAGTACAGGAAGATGCAGCGTGAGGTAAAGATAGAAGTAGCAAAGGCAAAACAAAGGGCATACAATGACTCGTATGCTCGGTTGGACAGTCAGGAGGGAGAGACTGATTTATACAGGTTGGCAAAAAAACAGAGAGATAGAGACGGAGAGGATGTACAGCAGGTCCGGGTGATTAAGGATAGAGTGGGAAATGTATTGACAGATGCTAGAAGAGTGATGGGAAGATGGAAAGAGTACTTTGAAGAGCTGATGAATGAGTAAAATGAAAGACAGGGAAGGGTAGAAGAGCTGACTATAGTAGACCACAAAGAAGCAGAGATTAGTAAAAGTAAAGTGAGGAGGGCATTGAAGAGGATGAAGAATGGAAAGGCAGTTGGTCTAGATGATATACCTGTGGAGGTATGGAAGTGTCTAGGAGAGGCAGCGGTAGAGTTGCTGGCTAGGTTATTCAACAGGATCTTAGAGAGAGAGAGAAGATGCCTGAGGAGTGGAGAAGAAGTGTGATGGTGCCCATTTTTAAGAATAAGGGCGATGTGCAGAATTGCAGTAACTATAGAGTTGATGAGCCATATAATGAAGTTATGGGAAGAGAAGTGGAATCTAGACTGAGAGCGGAGGTCAGTATTTGTGAGCAGCAGTATGGCTTAATGCCTAGAAAGAGTTACCACAGATGCAGTATTCGCTTTGAGAATGCTAATAGAGAAGTACAGAGAAGGTCAGAGGGAGCCGCATTGCGCTTTTGTAGACCTAGAAAAGCGTATGACAGGGTGCCGAGAGAAGAACTCTGGTTTTGTATGAGGAAGTCTGGAGTAGAAGAGGAGTATGTTAGACTGGTCCAGGACATGTATGCTGGTTGTGAGACAGTGGTGAAGTGTGCTGTAGATGTAACAGAGAAGTTCAAGGTAGAGGTGGGACTTCATCAGCGATCAGCTCTGAGCCCCTTCTTATTTGCAGTGGTGATGGACAGGCTGATAGAGGAAAAGACAGGATTAGACAGGAATCTCCATGGACCATGACATTTGCAGATGACATTGTGATCTATAGTGAGAGCAGGGAACATGCTCTGGAAAGGAGAGGAATGAAGGTTAGTCGCAGCAAGACAGATTATATGTGTATGAATGAGAGGAAACTGGGTGGAACGGTGAGGCTACAGGGAGTGGAGATCAAGAAGTTGGAGGATTTCAGGTACTTAGGGTCAACAGTCCAGAGCAACGGAGAGTGTGGAAAAGAAGTAAAGAAACAGGTTCAAGCAGGTTGGAATGGGTGGAGAAAAGTTTCAGGGGTTCTTTGTGATAGAAGAATATCAGCCAGAATGAAAGGAAAGGTTTACAAAACATTGGTGAGACCAGCGATGCTGTATGGTTTGGAGACAGTGGCATTGAAGAAAAGACAGGAGGCAGAGCTGGAGGTAGCAGAGTTTAAGATGTTGAGGTTCTCTTTGGGAGTGACGAGGATGGATAGGATCAGGAATGAGTCCATCAAGGGGATAGGACATGTTAGATGTTTTGTGAGAGAAGGTCAGAGAAGCCAGACTGAGATGGTTCGGTCATGTATAGAGGAGGGACAGGGACTATATTGATAGACCGATGCTGGAATTGGAAATACCAGGCAGGAGGTCTAGAGGAGACCAAAGAGAAGATTTATGGACGCAGTGAGAGAGGATATGAAGGTAGTTGGCGTGAGTTGCTGTGGCGACCCCCTGAAAGGAAAAGCTGAAAGGAAAAGAAAAAGACTTAATTAAATTAAGCAAGGGAGCTCCCATTAGGAAAAAGACTTTTCTGCTAAACCAAGACATTTCTCTCATGAGAAAAAAAAGTCGCTTTTTCACGGACTAAACCCCAAAACATTAAAATCTTACTAACGATTACGATGCCTTGACACATTGAAACCTGCATGTAAGCCTGTGTGTACCACTTTAAAGAGTTGAAAGGTCACGGTTGGGACACGTGGACACAACATGGCAGCGCCCCAGACAACTCAGTGAGTTGTGGAAGCGAAAAGGTAAAGCAACCCCGAAATTATTACTACACAGTTAGTGTTTCGTAGAACCAAATAGCTCAAATGATATTTAAACCTGTATCTTACCAACTTAGGTTAGCTTCATTCATTAGCCCTGGTATTTTGCATCTAAAACAATACACGCATGTGTGTCTATGACGTAGTGTGAATATCCCAATTACATGAGCCCCAAAACAGAGGCGTTCATGAGCTAATTAGGTTTTTGAGATTCAAAACCGAGTGTAAGAATACGAAACCACATCTCAGTGAAAGTCTTTTTACAGAATTATCTTGCTTTTAAATTAGTGAAGCATAGACATTTTGTTTCATTACTGATTAACAAATCGTCCTTAGTCTTTTGTCAAACGAATCTAGGGCAATTTGTCTGAAACCGATAGCCATTAATAATAAACGGCTTTTATTACTCATAATCTACTTAAAGATGGCATCATATCCAGATTAGATTTTTTTTTTCTTAAAATATCTCTTACGGTGATGCATAGCATCACTGCTTATATCAAGACAAGGAACATTGTTTGGTAAAAACTGAAAGTTTTTGGTACTTCATTAAACGTTGCTTCATTAAACTTACTAACCATTTATAATCTTTTGTTGATTTTGTTCTTAAAAATCATTGGATATTGCACATAGAAATTACTGTAAATGGTTTAACTTTCACCATATTAACAAGACATTAATAATCATTGACAAGTAAATGAACAGGAAAGTTTAAGAATTATTTTTTCTATTTCTAATAATCAGTTTTGCATTGTAAGATTTCTAATGTGTTTAAAATAAAAGCAGTCACATATGTGTAGATATGAAAAACAGGCAGGATAAAGACTGGTAGTACAGGATATGGTGTTATAAAGCTAATCTCAACAACATTTAACACTGTAGAAACAAAGCCCGGTCTTCTAATAATTTTTATTGTGCTCTAAACAACCAGAGAGATGGCAGATATGAGTAGCAGCCCTGTAACTGAAGCACCACCTTCCAAGGAAGAGAAATTTGCTGATCTTCCCGAGGACTCCATTAACAATGGCAGCACTGCAGTGAACAATGAGGTAACCTCTGACCCCAGCATGTACCGCTACATCAAAGAGGATCTTTTTACATCTGAAATCTACAAGGTGGAAATCAGAAACCTACCCAAGTTTATAGGCTTCAATGATCTGAAGAAGTTCCTGGCCAAACATGGCCTCAATCCACACAAGATCAAGCTGTTTAGCAGACAGACATTTGCCTTTGTCACCTTTAAGAATGAGGATGGGCGTGATAAGGCCATGAAAATGGTGCACGGTATGCAGTGGAAAGGCCAGGTGCTGAGTGTCAGGCTGGCCAAGCCCAAAGCTGACCCTATCTTGAGGAAGAGGAAGCAGGAGGAAGGAGAGGCTGCAGGGGGGCAGCCCTCTTCCAAGCGGACAGAAGGTGAAGAGGAGGAGGAACCACTAAGTGTCCAGCTCGCCAATGTAGTAACCCCACTGTGGAAAGTGCCATATGAAGAGCAGCTGAGGAGGAAGGAGCAGGTGGTGGTGGAGGTGTTGCAGAGACTGGCTAAGTAAGTCAATGTCAATTTGCCAGTGTTGGACTGAGCGGAATACTTCCCAATACCGTCTGTCAACATCACGTTGCATATGATGTATGTCTGCATGCACCACCAAATGTTGATGTGAAATTAGTTAACAATCTAGTGCTAATTTAGAAAATATATTTCTTATTCAGTTTATCGTAAATTCAGTTGTTTATTAAAACCATGGGATAATTGCATTTCTAAGTTAGTTATTTGCCTTATGAATAAGGTAAAAAGTCAATTAAAGATTAGCGAGAACCTGCCAAAAAATTCCAACAATGTAGAAAAACCAGTGATAAAGTATTTAGAAGGAGAAATAGCCCTTTAATTGGCAACTTGCATTTGTAAGCCTTTTGCAAGCATTTAAATAAGTCAATTCAAACCATTCATCCTCAAACAGGAGACACATTATTTGTGTTGAGTGTCAAATGAGTTTTGTGATACATGGGAAGTCAAGTCTCTTGGTTCAAATGCATTTTAAATGTTTCTGAATCACTCAATCAGTCATCCAAAACACATTAGAACTGGATGGCTTTACTCAGTGGCCATGGGCTGCTGGGGTGCCATTGGTTGAGACAGAATAGTTCCTTTATGATCAAGTTCACAAATCTGGGAAGAGAGAAGCATCGGAATTTTTTAGGATGAGCACAATTTCTCCTAAATTTTGAAAGGCTGCTGTAATAAGTCAATATTCAATATGGGCTGCAGAGGAATTTTCAAGAGTGTAATCTCTTCTTGTTGACTGTCAGAGAGATTGGCAACACCAACAAGTCCATGCTACCCTGGCTGTTTGCTCAGAAAGGAAAGTTCAACAAGATGTGTTGTCCTCTGGAAGCTATTCAACCATCTCCCACTCAGGTGTGTGTGTCTCTTTGGATTTGTAGCTTCATCAATCTTTCAATAATCCTGTCACAGTTCATCAGCCATATTAAAATTCCTGAGCAGAGCAAAGATAGAATTGCCACAGTGCCAAATGATATCTATCCTGTAAGGTTATTCTTGACAGACAATTCAAGAGAATCATGTGCCCACATGAGTTCTGGATTTAGATGTGGCTGAAACTTATTAATTTCTACACATCAGAATTTTTACGATTAAATGTCAGTATCAGCTCCGCAAATACAATATTAAGCTCTTATTTTGATGTTCTTAGCAAACAAATGTTTTGACATCCTTTAGAAAACCTTGTGTTCTAGTATGCTGATATAATCATGTTCAAGCGCTTTATTAATGTTATGCTACAAATGATAAGGTATTTCACAGCTCTTTTGAAATAAATATTCATAGATCATTGCACCTGTATAGTTTAATCCACCAAACCTGCTTCCTATTCCTACTGACAGACAGAGTACCGGAACAAGTGCGAGTTCCTAATCTCAGTTGGTGCAGATGGGGAGGACAAGACAGTTGGCTTCCGCCTAGGGAAGTATAAAGGAGGGTCCTGTGCCGTGGTTGGGCCAACAGACATGTGCCATGTGTCCCCCGAAGCCAAGAGGGTGGTCAGCCAGTTCCAGAAATTCATCAGGTACCTAACAAGCTGTGAAACAAGCTGAAAAAAATCAGAGGTCACTCTTCAATTTGCAATAATACATCCAACAATTTAAATCCCCACTGCTGCAATGTGACTTGTAGCTCCCTCTCTGAAGCTCCCTCTTTTCACTAGCCTCTCAGCAGTGGTAATCACAGTGAATCACAATGGTTTTTTTTTTTCCTGCACACAGGATGACGCCATACGCTGTATACAGTCCTGAAACATATGAAGGTCACTGGAAGCAACTGACAGTTCGTACCTCGAGGACCAGACAAGCCATGGCCATAATTTTCTTCCACCCACAGGTAAGAAATGTCTCTGGGCCCCCAATTTCAAAATACAGTTTCCCACTGTATGTTCTAGGCAAACAAATAATTCTAGTTTGGGTAAGCGGGCCCTAGTTTTTCACTTTTCTGCGTTTAAAAAAAAAAAAAGCTCTCCACAGCTGGCAGAGTTATGGAAGAGACTTCTACAGTTTTCATGATGAGTTTAGATTAAAAAAAATATGTACATATGTATATATTTATTTTGAATACAAACTAAAGCAACTAAAAGGGCAGGGACTTTGATAATTTGATCGATGTAAAAGTACATACATTTTTCTCTAACATTGTCTTTTCCAAAGACTTGCTTTGGACTCAAAGGTTACTGGAAATTGTATTTGGATGGTCATGAGTGTCATGTAAATGAAGTGAACAGGCATAGTTGGATACTTTGAATGAAGTAAAAAGGATGATATTAAGGTTAAGTAATTATCACATAATGAAGTCTGTTGTTAAATAGACGTGATTTAAATAAGATAAGCGACACTTTGACACAGGCCTGTTTGGTCTAATAGTAGGCATCATTAAAAAAACAGACCCTAGAAGCATTTCATCTAATGAATTAGTTTACAAAATATTATACATGAGTCTGCTTTTTTTAATATGCAGAGTGTGATTTAGCAAATGTCTCTTTGAAAATGTCTGTTTCATCTATATAAAAAAATGTAAGGCCATGCCTAAATATCAGCAAAAGAATAGTAAAGTTAATTTATGTTAAAAAAAAAATTCTTCTCACAGTTTTGATCTTAAACCTATCATGGATCACATTGGCTAAAAAGTTGCTCTAAACATTGATAATAACATGACCCTAGAATTTCCACCTCTCATCTGTTGTTCATGTTCATAAATTGTTTAGAAACTAGAGGAAAAGGAACTTGCTGATTTGAAGAGCTCCATGAAGATGTATTTTACAGAGGGAGAGGGGAAAGACAGTGGTGTGACCTCTCTCTACTTTGTCAGAGAGGGTCAAAGGTAAGTGGAGGTGACTCAGTGGATCACAGTCTTTAGTATATGTTTGTATCAAAGTATATATTCGATTTATTCCATCTTGCTGCCAGGACATCTCCTAGCCCAGAGGACTTGCCGTGTGAGCTGGTGGCTGGTGAGGCCTGCATTCACGAGGAGCTCCTAGGGTTAAATTTCAGAATATCTCCTCACTCCTTCTTCCAGGTTAGAGGAACAAACTGTGTCTTAACCCCGAGCCTCCCAAAACACACGTAATACACTGGACTTTGCTATGAAAGCCGCTTCTGCTGTCTTGTGACTGTTTTCACAATTTCAATTTCAGCAACGACCCGCTTGGCACTTGACCTTTCTGTCTCTGTGCAGGTGAACACAGGAGCAGCAGAGGTTCTGTACTCTGCAGTGGGGGAGTGGGCTCAGCTGGAACAGGACAGCACTGTGTTTGATGTCTGCTGTGGGACAGGAACTATTGGTATCTCTCTGGCAAAGGTATAGTAAATTGATGTAGAAACGACAATCCACTGTGAGGTGTTATGGTATTTGGCCAGAAGAGGGCAGTAAACATGCTTCAAACTGCAGCTGTCCAATTAATTCTGCAGTGCAGAATTTAAGACAACCAAGTCTTGTCTCTTCAGAGGGTGAAGAAGGTCATTGGGATCGAGATGTGCCAGGAAGCAGTGGAGGATGCTAAAGTGAATGCCAATCTTAATGGTAAGACAGCGGACAACCTCAACAATTATTTGTCTGGTCAGTGTATGTATGTGTGGGAGCGAGCATTAAGACACTGTGCTATTAATCCCACTTTCACAAATTCATTTGAAGTGGTTCTGTTAGAACAAGGCTTTCCGTGTGTTTCATTACCTCCCGATCCCAACCCATCAAAAGAAAAGGTTTTACAGATTTGCTCTATCATCAAGTGGTTGAGGAACTTTTTTGGATGGATTATTTTTAGGTTATTTATTAGTGAAGTGTGTTTTGTAGGGGACCTGAAAAATAGCTATTCCTTAAATGCAGAGGCCTAATTTACATCATGTAGCAATTAACAATGATGACTTCCTTTTTTTTAAAGCATGCTGCTTTGTGTTTTGTTTTTGTTTTTTTTTAATATCAGGGCTCAGTAATGTGGAGTTTCACTGTGGAAAGGCCGAAGATGTTTTTCCCAACATTCTCAATGCTCTTGTGTCGACCAGTGTCACAGCAATCGTGGATCCCCCGAGGGCGGGCTTACGTGAGTCAGATATCCCAAACATCAATGCCTCAATGCTGGGAACGACTTTCTATGAAGTTTGTCACACAAGGAGTGGTTTTTGTCATGTCAACAGATTCCAAGGTGGTTCTGGCCATCAGAAGAGCAGAGTACGTGAAGAGGCTGGTTTATGTGGCCTGTAATGCCAAAGCAGCCATGAACAACTTCATTGAGTGAGCTATTACATGTCAATATTCGAGCCAAATTGATTTTGGAAGATGATCAGTTATCGTGTCAGTATATTCTGACAATCTTATTCTCTGTGATACTGCATTTTAAAAGATTTTCCTAATTTACTTTTCCCTTGTTACCCTTTGTATATTTGTTTGACTTGTTTAATAAACACGCATGAACTGACAAAGGTAAATCGATAGCTTAAATAAGGAAATTAAAACCTATATACACAAGAAATGGCTGGCAAATTAGTTCAGAAATCTGAAGAAAAGCATTTAGATTCCCTGAAAGGACATCCCCATCCATCCATTGTCTACCGCTTATCCTACTCACCCTCCTTGGGTGTCAAGAAAGGGGGGTTCCAATGAAATGCATTGTTTTTGTTAAATATTTAAAGGCTCCCCCTAGTGATGCTAATGGATGCATGGAATACTCTACAATTTTTTCTCTTTAGTATCTGGACTGTTTTACATCCCTAGGCAGTTATCATGAAGTATATATTCAGTAACTGCCTTCTGATAATTTTAATATACATTTCTGTCCTTGTGGCCCAGCCCTATTTTGTAATATAAGCTTGGAGATTGTATCAGGGATGAATGTCATGTCTTTTTTTTCCTCAGTCTGTGCCGAGCACCGTCTAATCGAGTTCATGGAGCACCATTCCGTCCGGTGCGAGCCATGGCAGTGGATCTGTTCCCCCAAACAATGCATGTGGAGATGCTCCTGCTGCTGGAGAGAGTGGACTACAAAACCCAGACCAGCAGCAATCAGGAAGAGACTATTTCCTAACCTGGTTGTAAACAGCCCTGCTTTTTCCTGAGTGCCAGTGTGGTCATCCAAGCATCCGCTCCTGTCTGACCTGCAGGATAGAAGCCAGGGAGCAAAGTATGACATGTGACACAGTCGCTTGACAACAGGCAATGTTCTCTCTGGTATACTGATAGAAAATTATATAAATCCTCTTTCCGCCAGATATAGCGTTTCAAACAGGATTTAAAAGGTCTCTATGGCCAAACCGTATTGTGATTTAAAAACAAAAAATCTGTGTGCATGTTCAAGATTAGAAATGACACAAAAATGCCATCACTGCTGCAGTGAAAGGGGGCAGGGGGGTACTGAAAATGAGGTTCTCATACTTTCAGAGATGATCTTGAAAAGAAAATGAACAAGGAACTACCGGTAAATGCACTTTGAGTCACCTGAAAATAAATTACCATAGTAGCCCACATTAGCGGTCTGTCATACTGGCTGATTTCTCAAAAAAGTCCTGGATAGTTCCTTTAGGAGTGTTAACGGTCACAGAGAGAATGATTCATTTGCAGGATATTCAGCAGACCAGAGTTGGTGTTTGTATGAGGTCCTTTAATCCTGGTATTTTTCTCAGTTTTGCCACTCCTAGGTTAAGCTAAGACCACAGAATCACAGGATTACATTTTGAAAGTAAATAACCCCATTTCCTTTTCATGTAATGGGCTATTAACAGGCACACATTTTTAAACATCTTAAGAACTGCACTATACAAACACCCATTAAGATTCTGACATCCTGAAAAATAAAGTCAAAGTACAGGAAAATCTACAATCTTTGAGTATGTGATGATTTACTCAATAGATCCAATGAAGCCCACATCTGTAGTCAAGACATTTTATTTTGCATAACAAATATCACATGTCATTGAGCTCAGGTTGCAATACATACTTCATCTTTTAGGCAGCAACATCCCAAACAAGTCATTGGTGCAACTCAACAGCAAAACATGTATAAGCAGTACTTCTATTTTTTTTAACCCCTTCTCACACTGACGCTTAGCAGACGACAAACACACGAAAAAGCACATTCTTTTATCGTTCTACAAAAATCACAAAAGCCTGGTTTCTAATCTGTGATGTGTCCATGGTTTGTAGAAAAAGCACAGGCCTAATACTTCTACGCACAGCAGTTTCTATTCAGTTTCAGCACATAGTGAGTGTTTATTATAGAAGTTTCAACTGTACATGTTGCAGCAACATTTATTCTATAAAATGCATAAGACTGTATTCAAGCTTTGGTTTGCAGTTTGAGCATTGGCCTAAATGACTATTACATTTTTATTCAATTAAATTTGCTGCCTTTTGAGACAACTTTCTACTCTGACAAAGTATCAAGACGCATGATCAACTGTCACAAAGATGGCAAACGCACACATAAAAATACACAATCGATAAGATGAGTCTTAAAACTCTGCACATGCTGTAGACGTTTCTCTCTAAAGCATCCCGAGTCTTATCAGTCTTCATTTAAAAAATTTGCTTAAGTATAAATGCTTTATATTATAAAGGGGGCTTGGTCTGTCCACTGCCTGTAGAAGGGTGTTTTTAGGTCCAATATACTGTACACACTCAGAGCCCTTCATGAAATGGATTAACTAAGGCAACATGTAGCCAACATGATTTTTTTAAGGTTACCGACAAATACAAAGAAATGTGGTTAGTTGGTGTTAATAGCGTTTTACAGTGGAAAAGCAGAGCGAAAAACTAAAAGCATAAAAGAAATGAGCCTTTACATTACAGTACTCTGACCCGGTGTTGGGGTAGCTGCAGTGCTTGCCAGGAGATGTCAGTTTATTGTATATCTGAAGCAGAATATAAAGAAAAAAGGCAACTAAGTCCCTCCAGATAAAAAGGTCCTCAATAGCAGAGATTGCAGGAAAGGACACAAGTGCATAACGACAGTTCTCACATCACGATGTCTGGTTTTAATCGTGCAAACCAACAGTGACTGTCCATTCTAAAGAAACTAGTATTCACCCAAAAATATCCAGAACACCAACCGTTAAAATTCGCAACAAACAAGTCATTGTTTTCCAATTAAATGAATGGTATAAATATGAGTATTAGTAGTCCCTTTTAAAAATGGAGCACAAACAAAAAAGAAGTGTTGGAGCTCTAAGACTGTGGCGGTGAAAACACTTCAAAACAAATCTGGTGTGTAGTGGTTCTTGCAGTCGGAGAAGCATGCATTTTATTTTCACGTGGTTCATTTGTCATCAAATCATGCTTAATTCTCTGCACCCTGGGTGAATTATTTCCTTGTACCATAGCGAGGATGCATCTAGAGGTAGATGATATTTGCTCTTTGATCTGTTAGTGCATTTAGTTCCTACCCTCTCCTCTACCAGCAGGACCAAGAAAACATGAGTGAAGGGGGGCAAGCAGTTTCGGTCAGCATCGCCGATGTCGCTCTACGTAGCAGTTCCATCTGAGTGATGCATAATGAAGCAAGCGATGTATGACAACGACAGGGTTCTAGTGCTTCATCTGTGACTGGTGGCCTCAGACGTCAACAGTGCAGAGGGGCTCACTCCCAGGCTGGGCAGACTCCATAATGGTCATCTTCGGTTTCTTCCTGGTTTCCTCCTGGAGTACAAACAAAAGGATGAGATGACAGGGAGACCAGGCGCTGAGAGCTCAACTGAAAACCAACTCATCTTTATCGCTGCGACAGAAGGAGGCCTCTTGCCCTAAGTGCACTTACTGCTTGACCAAATCAAGGTCTGACCTTCATTGAGATCAGGGCTAAGATACCAGAACTAACAATTCCAAAGATGATTCTTGTTTCCAGGGATAGGTCCAGCAAAATAACACCATACAGAGGGTATATTTTGTGTCACCAGAAGTAGATGACATCGGCTCAATAAAAGACAAAGTTAGTTTTGTGAGGACAAGAACAGCATTTTCCAATGATCACTATGATCTACTTAAATCAAACGATTTGCATTTCAGTCTCCCCAATACAGAAATATCTGGATTCTACACATTTAAATCTCATCTGAAGATATTTTTAGATTATATGATTGGTCATCTCAGAGGCAATACTACTCCACAATTAAAAGCGTCAGCTTCTGGGTGCTGGAATTAATCTCAAAGAGTGCAGCTACTCTGCTAATCTGTCAGAATGAGTCATTGATAATTACACATGCTTTCGGAGATGTGGCTCAATGGGACACTTTAGCAGAGCAGAACTGTGTTAATGCTACTCACAGAACTGAAAGACTGAGGGAAAAGATGCCACGTGTACTCTGCTTACTCACCCTTTGCTTGGCCAGTTTCTTCATTTCTTCTTGCAGTTTGTTCAAGATATGAAGGTTTGGCTTGTTCTTTTTTGCAAACTGCTGGAGCTCAATCACACTCTTGTCTGAGCTCTCCTGCAAGACATCACCAATGTGGAGGTTAAAGACCCCCCAGCACTACGGATGTTTCCTGTCTCCAGGAATTTGGGTAAGCATGTTGATGAAGATGAAGCTGTTAAAAATGGCCAGAGAAATACTCAAAGCCATTTTAAGTAACAAGAAGGATACATAAAGAGTGTTTAAGTACTTTTTTGTTTACTTTAATAATACTCAATCCAAAAAAGAACAAGCAAGGCACAAGATTTCCATTCCAGCAGTGGCTCCTCTCGAGACCTCATACCTTCTTGACCATCTTATTGCTCTCTCTGCCATACATCCGCAGCAGTGACCCCCAGTTCTTCACATGAGGATGAAGCATCTGGAGGATCTTCTGCGATGCCAGCTGTTTGCCCACCCTCTTGTTCTTGCCTGGTTTAAGAAAACATCAGAAACTTCATCTGGCAAAACTAGGATTTTAGAGGAGGACATCTTGGCAACGATTAGCAATCAAAGCTAAATGCGAAAGAACCTCTACTTACACCAACCGCGCACAGTATGTTTCCCACAAGTCATTACATATTCACTCTTCTGGTTTTTCCCAGGTATCACCTCAAACTTGATGCTGGTATCTCCCATTCCATGATTTCTGCAAGCACAGATATTTTCATTTAACTGGATCAACAGAAACTTTTTTTTCAACGTCTCCTTCAAGGACATTTTTCAGTTACTGCCACACTAGTATTGAGAGAAGAGCAAAAAAGATTCTTCTATATGTGTAATAGTTACTTTAATCCATTATTCAAAACAGTGAGTTGTCATCTGATTAACTTTGCCTCTTTTTCAACGAGAGAAGATAAGTCTTTAAAACTACATCTATTTGGTGTCCTCAAAGAAGGAACATTTTTTCATGCCGTGGAAAAAAGGTTTAAGATTTTAGTTCATTGAATAATTTTATATTTCTAATAATTAGTATGATCTGCAACACAACACTCCCCTTTTATATAGTAACCTTCTATTTGGAGGAGGTAAAACAGGAAATGAACATGTTCCTTTTTATCAGGTTTCATGACAGAAAAAAAATCTGTTTTCTTTAAATGTCACCAAGACAAATTGTAAAATTGTCCACAACATCCAACTGAAAATTAAGATAATACTTTGTTGATCCCATTGGGGAAAGTTGAGCACCACCGCAGCACCAGGTAAGAGGACATGTATCAAAAGACATTAAAAGGACAGAGGCAATGACAACTTCATAGAGATGAACATTGATGCAAATATAAAACTGACGGACTCTCTCATCTTACCTTTTAAGGCACTCATGAAGAATCTGATATGGTGAAAGTAGTCCTGCTTTGTTGGTCAGCTCATACACTCTTGAGTCTTCTATACTGATATGATTAAAATACTGTAGGCCGGAACACATGCACAATATCAGCACGTCATCTGAAATCAGAGGCATTACAGGAAGGGCCAAAATCATTTCCTGTAATACCTCTTCAAGTTAAACAGAGCAGATGACTAAAAGTTAAGAACAGGCTGAAAGCAAATACCTCAAGTTCATCAGCCTCCACAGGCTTCTCCTCTGAGGTCTGCTTCACAAAGTCAGGGATAAGGATTTCCAGTGTGGCTCGAGCTGCAGTGCACACAATTACTGATCAGAGAAAAAGCTTATAAACAGTCAATCATTAATTCTGCAACTGCTACTGTAGTTTGCACTACAAATGCTAGGAAAGTACAAACAGATTAACGGGCTATGTTGTGGGAGGAAATCATCACTTTGTATATACCCACTGCACTTATTTAACACAGTGAAGGTATGATGCATGCCTAATCTTTTGGATAATACAAAAATCACCAGCTTTATTCTTGGCAAGTTTTTTACTGCTTGCAGTTCCTGTGCCATAGGTTACTCCATCTATAATGACAGATGCTCCAAAGGGTTCACTTGGGTTCTCTGTGGGCACAAAAATATGTAACACAATATAAACATACTGGAAACATGTTCATTTTACCTAAGTAGGAGTTATGGTTTTCAACCAATTTTATTTACTCTTTATATTAGCTGGAGAAGCTGGGAAATAACTATTGAAAAAAGGAAAAAGAATCACTCACCACATTCAAAAAAGTTGTAAACAGGTCGAACCTTTAGGACACGTTGCATATATTCATGTAGGATGCAGACTTCAGACTTTCCATTGGGGTTAATGACAAATTCTGAGGAACAGGAACAACAGTTGTGTCAACACACCATATGCTGAGAAGAAAAACAGTTCAACAGGTCCCACAATGAAGACGTGGTACAAAGTTGAAGGAAATGTAGAATTTTTGGAGTTTGACTGCACTAATCATACCCATACTCATAGGCCCTTAGGAGAGCAAAGGATAAATATTATCCTCACTTTCTTTTTTCCACAAGCACCCAATAGTTTTGTTTTTCATAGAATTAAAAGTTAAATGGATGATCACTAGATTTAAACAAGTGCTAAAGCTTCAAGGCTGCATAGTCTAAATAAATCTCTTGCTTGGGCGCTCACTTTAATTTTATTCAAGAGGTATAGCTAAGTCTTGTAAGCCAGAGCATCACCTTCAATAGAATGTAAAAGAATGATTAAATATCTGTCAATTAGGGCAATACAAAAACTGATAACCAAACCAAGATATGAGGCTTCAGAGTTCTCCAGCAGAATCAGCAAGTCATCTTCTTGTCATCGTGGAGTAATCCAAAACCGGATTTCCTGATAATATTGTGTGTACCTAATAACTACTAGATAACAACTGGGTATGTATGAATGTTGATTACTTTTGTGCCTGAGTTCCTTTAGTTCCTGTGGCTATTATTTCAAATGTAAAGCCACTAAGCATTTTTTAACAATCAAACCTTAAAGGTCTAGACTAAAACTTTGCCACAGTGTAGCTCCTGTATATCCTTTTTTTTCTTCCAATCTCTGATTAAAAGACCAATGACAGTTTGGCCAATTAAAATTAATCTGGTCAGTAAACAGGAATTGCTCAGATAGGGTATAAAAATGCTCGTCTGACCTAAGTTGTTATCACATTGGACCGCCTGAAGGTTATCTTTGCCCTGTGGTACTTGAATTAGCTGAGATTGTCCTTGTGTGTGTGTGTGTGTGTGTGTGTTTATTTAAACTTAATAAACTATTGTTTATTTATTTATGTATATATATCATTCATTGCTACACAGGACAAGGTGTAACAGCCTGTGTGGCACCGACCCAAAAGCATTAGCCAGGTCTAGAAACACTACTTGCAAATCCCTCTTCTCACGCCTCGCAGACTGGATTTGGTGCCAAATCATGCTGGTGTGCTCTAAGCACCGGTAGAAGACGGGAATTCCAGCCTTTTGCACCAAAGTATCAATTAGTCAATTCTTTCCTAAGTTACTAGACAGCCTCTGTGCCACCACGCTAAAGAAAATCTTCCCTTCAACATTGAGCAAGCTCAGTGGTCTAAACTGACCTATCTCTACCGAATCCCTCTCCTTTGGAATGCAGATTCCCCCTGCTCTGCACCAAGCCTTGGGAATAACCTGCTTCTTCCAAACTACCGTATTTTCCGCACGATAAGGCGCACCTAAAAACCTTCATTTTTCTCAAAAGCTGAAAGTGCGCCTTATAATCCGGTGCGCCTTATATATGGACCAATATTGAGCCACAACAGGTCTCGCAACTACAGTAAGCAGCCGCCGACTTCATTTTCCCCCGTAGAAGAAGCGTGCGGTGCATGCTGGGATATATGACTGCGTGAAGCATGCGTTTCATTTCCATTTTTTGTGTTTGTGTAAAGACCCCAAAATGGCCCCTATTAAGAGACACGCTTATGACGCAGAGTTTAAACTCAAGGCAATCAGTCACGCAGTAGAACACGGGAATAGAGCAGCAGCGAGAGAATTTAATATTAACGAATCAATGGTCCGGAGGTGGAGGAAGCAACAAGATGACCTGCGCCAAGTAAAGAAGACTAAACAGAGTTTCCGAAGGAACAAAGCAAGACGGCTACAGTTGGAGGACAAACTCGAACAGTGGGTTGTTGAACAGAGAGCAGCAAGTAGAAGTGTCTGTACAATTACTATTCGAATGAAGGCAACAGTGCTAGCAAGGGAACTTAACATCAATTAATTTAGAGGCGGTCCTTCTTGGTGCTTTCGGTTTATGAAAAGACGTGATCTCTCCATCTGCACACGAACTACTGAACTGCTAGACAACAGCAGCAACACTGACTCGATTAATGACGACTTTGACGAGACGGAGCCGGGCATGTTTGATGCTGTATTCGCCCAACTGTTTAAATCAGACACCGAAGAAGAAGAATTCGAGGGATTCATGGTAGAGGAATAAATTAATAAAGTGAGCTTTACATGCTTATTTTGTGTGTTTACAGCTGAACAAGGTTGGTCATATTATGAATATGGACATTAACAACGTTGAGTTATTGATATATTGTTACTGCTTTGAACTATTTCGAGTGTTACTATATTGTGACTGCACTAACGTTTGATTTACCGTGACAGTATCAGACTGTTTATTGAATCGAGGAAAAGTTCCCCTACACTATATGATATAAATGTTGCACTACATGTTATCTGTGGCTTCTTCCTTTCCTCAGCAACACCAATCCTTTCTCTACCATACTCATAAATGACGTCTCCTATCTTCTCCAACTTGCTCTCAGCGGTCCCTTTAAGCCTTTCCAATGTCCTAACCAAATCACTATCAACATCTTCCCTCTTCCTACTTTCTGCTGCACCTGGCCTAACTCCTCTCCCTCTTTGGCTGGCTGGCCTCTCTGCTTGCCTCGGTGTCAGGGGTTGCTGATGTCCTGCAAAATGTGGGTTACTTCCTGTCGCTGTACTTCACTCAACTGACTTGATATGCTTCTTAAGAAGTATTTATCAATGCGGGGTCCCTGTGTTCCCTTTACCAAGCATCTCTTCCTCCCTTGATGGATTCTAAGGCCCTTTAATGTTATTACTTCCTGCCAGCCAAACAAACAAACCTGCTGCTTCTTCCCATCTACACCTGAACTGCTGTCTCCCACTGGCATGTTTTCCCTAATAGTAGTCAAATCTTTTTCTGGGTCAAAAGCTGTGTCAAAGGTGAGTCATCTTCCGCCCCTGCTCTTGCAGACTCTGGGGGTGTTTTCCTGTCTTTGAACTTTGTAGCTTTACAGGGTGTGACCAGCACCCTATGGGCCCTGTTTACTGCCGAATCGTACCAGGGTCTTTCGTGCTGCGAGGCCAAAGCGCCCACCATGCCCCATATGTGTGTGCGTGTGTGTTCAAAAATACTTAGAAATAAGACTTCAGCTTCTCAGAAATTACCTTTCTTTGTGGGGGCATCCTGGACTGACAGTGTGATGAGTTTCTGGTTTGCAGGTAGGATGGGTCTCTCAGATTCGGCCTGCTTCCTCTTCATATCTCTGTTGAACTGCCTTCGCTCCGCCCAAGTGCGAAACTTCTTTACAGTGACTTGTTCAAAGTCAAAGCACTTTTCCAAATACAGACGAAATGCTTCTAGTTCTGTCAGGATGTGTAAAATGTTTGGTAAATATTTCCCACTTCCTGTAGCACTATCAGTAAAGGAAAATCTGTTTTGTGGTTTAGTTTGACAGCCCTTACCTATAGACTCATCCTTGCACACCTCCACTTTGGCTTTGACTTGTCCCAGGGCTCCTTGGGCAGTGTCACAGGGATGGGCTTCTTTACCCTGCGGACAGTGGTTGATCAAAGCTTCACTGTCAAGGCCGCCATCGGCTGCACAAGTGGCAGGGATGCTGTCACACTCCTCAGCTGCTGGGTCTGACTTCTCTGCTTGCTCTTCACCATTGGCCTCCTCAATTAACTTAACTGAAGACCCTTCAGTATTCTGAGGCACCTCCCCGTTTAGCTCCTTTTCCTCCTGCTCCTTCATCTTCTTGTAATGTAAGCATGGGATGCTGCTGGTAGGAGGATCATGTTTCTGTCGTAAAAAAGACAGAGGTTGTCTTAATAAGTGGATGTGTGTCGCTATATAATAAATCCAAGCTGCATCATTGTGATAGGGGCCAGGCAGCAGAGTTTCAGGATTAAATATGTCATGGACATTTGTCCATATTTCGACATCTACCATCCATGGAAGTAACAGAGGCACACTCATACAATCAAGTTATACATTGAAAATGAATACCATTGTTAATATATGTATTCATTTTCAAAAGTAGGCCATTTACAGATGGTTTTAAAATTTTGCTAATGATAAATAATTTGTGCAGATTTATAATTCATGTACTTAATGTATACTAATTTTATCTACCCTGATACTCCCGGTTCCAAGGAAGTAGGGCCTGGACCAGGTGACCACCCTGGTCTCTCTGTGCAGGTAGACTGGAATGCCTGAGTTGTGGAATGTCATGATCCATCCATCAGGTAAAGGCTCAGTAGGCGGGCGCCCCCGACCTGCCATACAAAGCAATCAAATCAATTCCTACCCTATTACTGTGCACATATGGCATGGGCTCAGAATCAATAAGTGTTACCACAAAAGACGGATTATTCGAGCAGAGGATACCAGACCTGCTAACCAATTCCTGGAGGAACTCTGCATAGTCATCTACATTGGTAATACAAATAATGATGAATATATAATGACTGTTTGAAGTGATACTGTCTAAGATATGATTCAAAGAAAATTTTGATTGTTTTAAGTACAACTCCCAAAAAATAAAAGATGTATCACTCACTCTTCAGGACTGTCTTAATTTTGGTCATCATGGGCTGAACACCGCCTTCCCCATCTGATTGGTGATCACTGTCCCCACCATATTTGTCCTCTGCTGTACGCATCTTTTTTGGGACTGGCATGCCCTCCTCCAGCAGAGCGTCAACATCATTGTCAAACTCCTCCTGCAAGAGTCCATGTTGAGGTGGGCAAAAATGGATGGGTTACTAGATAAGGGCAGCATTGAATAATAAAAGGAGTGAAAAAAATAACCAAATGAAACAATCTTACAATATTCAATCAAAGTCTGTTGACATCGGTTCAGTGGTTGAAGATGAGAAAGAAATATTTCTAAATAAATAAACAAGCAAAGAGCTTAAAAGAAATTAGAACTGTAATATATCTATTTCATTTCCCCTCTGCAATTTGTAAAGGCCCTTTCTTGAAATAAAAATATAAAGTACATAAACAAACTAATAAATGATGAGAGAAAACAATGCTGCACATTTTATTTCACTACGAATGGTCTTCATCTTAGAGAATCACTTATTTCCGGTTTCTCCCAAAACACCTGCAAGCTTAAGAGCTGTCTTAATGAAGCAGAATTTTTCTTTCACTTGCAAAAGTAGAACAAGTTTCAATGGTTACGCATTTTTTCATCCAGATAAAAGTGCTTTCTAAAAATCAGATACCAAAAAAAATACAAATTAAAGTAAGCTATCTTAGCAAATTTGTTCAGTAAATTCCAATTTCTTTCTGGGAAAAGACGAGAAAGTTGGAAATTTGTCATCTTTACAGTCATCCTAACTACAAATAAAGTCATCACGTGGGTAACTCTTCAAAACTACAAAAAAGTAGAAAATAACCTTTGATATTGCCAAGTATTTAGACATTATTACAAGATGACTAGTACAATCATAATACCAAAAAATGTTTAACTACTGAAATCAACCATTTAAATGTCAGATCAGTGACTATTTTTTTTAGCTTAATGCTTTGCAGACATACCTCATAGGAGAAAGCAACAGCCTCGTCATCTGCTTGCTCGTGCTGAACTATGACGTCAGACTTAAAGCCGCCGTCATCATGATCCAGGAAATTTTCACAGAAGTCATCCAACTCATCCAGAACAGCATACTCTACTTTGTTTTCAAGGTCTACTTCAGCCTCCTCTAATCTTTTGCCTGCTGAATGTCCTGATCCAGAGCTACCCTCCACTGCTTCAGGCTCATCTGAGAAATGCAACTCACCATTCAGGCTGTCTGAGGCATTGCCATTGCCTCTGTCTTGTCCTTCACCTGTGTATAAAACCTTCCTCTCTTTACTACTGCTGCTTTCAGTGAAACTTACACGGATCTTGACATCTCTGAGCAACTTAAGGTCTGGCAGGAACTTGGTAACAGGGGGAGCATGGCGGGCTGTTCTGGGGCATGGTGGGTTGGAACTGGCCTCATCAGAAGAGTGGCTACAGGAAGCTACTGAGCCCCTGTTGAGGGACTGCACTGGCTTGGTTTCCCCGTCCCCTGGGGTATTAATGTATCCATCACCACCAGAGCTAACGTCCATTACCTCTGCGTCACTGGACGTTTGCAGGGGAGGTGGTGGAGGTGCTCTGCAATCATCTTGCCCAAAATCATCAGGTGGCTCCAAGGGGAGGGGTGGTAGAACATCATCTATCTCCATTTCCTCACTGAACTGAATTACAACTTAAACAAACTGATAGTTTAGATTAAAAATCTACCCTGTCAACTCTCCTTATGTCTAAAATCAAAATACATGCAAAAGCACATTCCTGTTTAGACCACGTACCAGAGGTGAAATTGCTAAGCTGACTACATTGTTCTTTTCATTAATGCAGACAGCTTTCAGAATCACTGTCTCAATTATTGGAAATCACAATGCATTCAGCTTAAAGTGGGTTCTAGGCACTGATCATCCTCCTACGGTTTCCTCAGGAAGCTAGAAAAAAAAGAAAACAACGAACAGTGAGAGCAAATGTCAGCCTGTGTTCATTACTTCCTCTATATACGTGTGTCTATACTGAACTAGGATACTGTTAAATGCTATAGGATCACAACGTGATCGGGCTAGTCCCGGTCCATACCAATTCGTTAACTAGGTAAAAAGAACGGTGTAGCGCATACGTGGGGGCTACAGAATAACATCGGGCCCCTGGTAACCTTAGCATCAATGCTAAAGTGCTGTGAAGCAGCCGCCTGGCTGTGGTTTTATCCGCATCTCAAGACCTTGTTGAGCAGTAAAAGTAAACGTAGAAGATTGCTTGTCATCATACTCACCGATAAATAAAAGAATAAAGTTCAATATGAGGCACCTAACTATCCTTCTCGATTATTTTATTCTAGACGAGTAGCCACACGGCCTAAATTGTAGTCCCGCCATCTTGAAGAGAAGACAGCAACCGGATTTAGGCCCCGCCCCCAGGTACCGGCTTTTTCCTGATTTGATAATAAATCTATCCGTCAAGCCATTGACCGTGGCCATCGGTCAAACAGAACTACGCTTCATAGCAACTTCATTTCCTATTTTATTTATTTTTAATCTCCTGAAATGCTTAGTAAAAGGGGACAGACCTTGTAAAATACGCTTAATTTTTATTCAATCCGCAGTTCACAAAACGCCTCGAAAATTTACCATGAAATTTTATCTCAGATGTTCTCGTCTTCTCGTCCATCCCGCCAATTACTTATTGTGTCCTGTACACAGGGACAGAAATAGCATTTCAGATTTTTCTACCAGTCACAGTGAGTGACAGGAATGTTTTTGTCAATTTTATAATTAAATACATTTTATGTTGCATATTCAATATTTTGACCCTGAGAGCAGGATAAGCGGCAGACGATGGATGGATTGATGGATGGATGGATGGATGGATGGATGGATGGATGGATGGATGGATGAAGTAAGAAAAAAGGAGTTTGAGTTTAAAAAATCTCTATCCAAACACAGGGATTTGACAAGAATATGTTCAAAGTGGACGTAACCAAGGGATGCTGCTGGTAGGATGGTCATGTTTCAGGTATATATTGTGGTGACTTGGATTATCATGAGATTACAGGTAGCCTCAGTCTCTTATGCGCTTTTGCCTCCGCTTACTTCATAATAACAAGTGGAGACAAATATGTCTCACTCATACAATAATATTCTGTAGACTTGTGTTTTTAATTCAACCAACGAAGAGGGAAAAAACCCAAGGGAGGTATTTCCCAACCCAACTGTTACATTAAGGATGCACCCCCCCCCCTCCATTATGCCAACTCATGATGCGGGTTCATGTAACACAACATCAACAACATTGTACAACTATTTACATTACAGAGTTCTCAAACCCCGAACCATGGGGAGACTCCCAAAGGTCCTTATAGTTGCAAGGGAATATGGGTCTCTGGCGGACAGTCTTCCCACCCCACACTACAATATACTAAGTTTATCTCAATGGCAGTGGCGAGGTGACTGACTTAAAATAAGAACTTCAACTCACCATTGTTGTTAACAGAACACAATGTTTCCTACTCTTCAAGTAGAAATAAAGTCCCCCAGGTTGTGTGTTAAAATAAAGAGAAATCATATTCTATCCTTAAACGAGTCTTAATTTGTGCTTTTAAAGCTGTTACCGAATCCTCATTTCCTGGGTCACAACCCGTATTTTTCCGGGTCAGCCAAATGGCTAATTTGGCAGAGCCAGACAAAAAATGTAACATAACTGATGCGTTCTTATTTTCTCTGCAATACTTCAGACCGAAGATAAACAAAAGGAAACAAAGGTAACCCTCAGCCCAAGAAACAAAACCTTTAAAAATGTAACAGCTGCATAAATCTTTGGCATTCAGTCAACAAAAGAAGCAATGTTTCGGAGTGCGAACAAAACACTTTCCCATCAGCCCAGGCTCAAAGTGCTCTAAATGTGTGTGGTCATAGCAGCAAGCAAAATCCTCCACTGGAGGTCACATGTGCATTTTTCCAGAGGTGGCTTGTATAGGGCTCGCCAGCCCCTCTTCGTGGAGATGTCTGGGCCTAAGAAGATAAGTCACTTAGACTCCTGTATGCGTGACAGAGGTTAAGGACCTTGACACTGGCTATGTCGCAATGACTTATGGACAGGGGAAACAGTGCCTCCTCTGTGTTATCATAAAAAAACAAATGATGATAAAAAATGCATTTGTTAATATTTGTCCACTGATGTAGTGATAGAATCGTTATTATTGTACGATTTCAATCATTCCAATGATTTAGATGGTCAATATTGCTGAATTTGTGAATTTTCCCGTTCAAACACGGTGGGAAGACGCTAAAAAAGGCAGCGACAGCTTGCTCCACTCCGCTTGCGCAGTTGGAGAGGAGCATGACGAATATGATATCAGTCTTGCTCATCCGACAAAACACCGCGGTGAAAAAGCAGGAGAGGAGGCAGCCTACGTAACTCTGCCTTACTCAGGGGGGCGTGTGTGAGCACACGGACTCGTTCTGCTATTGTTCTTCTTTACATATTACAGAAAAAAAGTATAATGGGTAATAAGCTAACGGAAAAGAAGCAGTCAAGTTGAGAAGGTGAAGTGAGTAACGTTAGTCCGTCTGCTTTTTTTTTCTTTTACCCTGATTGCAAAAATGGAAGATTATATGTATAAGTTGAAAAACTTCTCAAATCTGGAAGTGATAAATTATAGAAAACCGTTCGGACTGACCAGGGGCGGCTTTCCTACCGAGCAATAATCTCTTTTGAGACAGAGAGACTTTTGAAACTAAAAGAAGTTAAAGAGGACTTTTACACCAATGTCGTAGAGATGTTTGTCCAGAAGGATAGGCGAATTGATTTCAATTTACAAGTATAGGTAAGACTACGCATACAATGTTGTGCAGTCTAAAACAAAATTTCAATTAAACGTTCTACAAATATGTACCTCACCTATGTATGTGTAAAGAATGCTGATAAGGGATATAGAACAGCCACGACCCCCACCACACGTTACTGGTGTGTGTGTGTCTATACATACATACACACACACACACACATATACATATATATATATATACATATACACACACACACACACAAACACATACATATATAGGCAGTAGACTGTATAGGAGCTAATGGTGGTCTTACCCCTACTTGTCAATCAAATCCGTTCAAGTTTCTGGTTTAGACTAGAGAGCATCAGAGAGCAGAAAACTGAGCTTTAATTTCCCTTTTGTACTTTTTTCTTGCTACAAGGCACGTTGGATTTTTCTTCAAAGGAAATTCTTCCTTAGCCGTGGACATTTTTTTTTTCATTAGAAATAACCCTGGAAATGCTGCATAGAGCCATAATAAATCGTTGCAGCTGATTTGAATTTGATTTTTTAATGTTGTTTTGATAGACAATAATTTAAAAGCTTTGTTAGTTTCAGGGTCAATATGTGCAACAAGTTAATTTCAATGAATTGTACCACTCTGGCCCTAAACTTGTACCAAATTTGAAATTTTGGCCCACTATATATTTGAGTTTGATGTCCCTGGTTTAGAGGATAAAGCAAGTTTGAGGTACTTTGTCTTTCTATTTTATATAGCTCAACTCATACCAGTATCTGTGGGATTTATTGGATGAAAAAAACCAGTGAGATCTTGCAACACATAGGACTTCAACGACATGCTGCTAGCATATGTATCTTTTTTCTGCAAAAAGAATATCAGGCCAGCATTGTGACATGCCCCAAGAAATAGGAACAAAAGGTATTTTATTCCAGGTATTCAAGTAATTTTGTTAACGTATACATGTAGCAGCCTTACTACAATCATGAGCAAATTTTCAATAGCTTAACTTTTCAGTTCATAAATCCATGGCTTACTTGCCTGTCAGATATGTGGCATCCTCACATCTCCATCTCCCTACTGATCCAAGCGGACCTCGTGAAAGAGGTCAGCGTACTGCACCCCAGTGTCACCAGTTAGTCATTGACGTGTAGAAAAGATGTCTGCCTACTTTCTACTACACACTGTCACCTTTTGGTTTTTAATGCATTACTGAAAGAAGGGTCGGGTTTAATGTCAACATCTCAGATATCCAGTAGGGGTCACTGTTTAACAGCAGTAGCTAATTTTTGCCCCCCCCTCCCCCCCGCAAAAAAGTCAATGCAGCGATATAGGCATAGCTATTTTTTTTTTTTAAATCTATTTCAACTTAAACTAAAATGTTTCCAAAGGAGCCATTTTGACATTTCCTTTTCTTTTTAAAACACACTGGCAAATGGATGTACAATATACATATTTTCATTGCTTGTGCTTCTTCAGTCGAAGCATATCGTATGCGAGAAGGCCAAAATAACTGAAGTGACAATAGATTCAAGTATAGGCCACAATAAAGTTAAATGTTGAGGGCTCAAATTCATTCAAGTCCTATACGCATAAGATAAGGAAATTGATGTGCCCAATTAAATGAGTTTGGTATTTTATAAATGCCAATTTGAACTTAAAATGAGAAAAGCCACTACTACGCTGGTCCTAGGTCAGTAAATGAATAAAAATAATGCAGAAAAGAAGGTCTGCTGCCTTAAGCACTGAATTAAATGAATGAATATGGTGTAAGATAACCAAACAGGTGCCAGAACACCTCCTTCGGGAGCATATGTTTTTCTGCCACTCATGTACCATTGAGGGATGTTGTTTTTATTGTTAAGCAGCTGTAAAAATTCATTCAAGTGATCAAAGAAGCAGATGACCTGTGCCTGAAAGATTCAATAATAAGTCTTCACATTTGGTCATTAAAGCAGGGTTAGGGAAAGTGATTACTGTAAACAGTGGTTGAAATATTTGGCTGTTTTACCCAGAAGTCAGATTACACCTCCTCGACAAAAACACAGACGGCTGATTTTTTTTTCTTCCATTTTTGTGAGGTTTAAAAGCAATAGCTTTGGAAGAGCTGTTTCAAACAGTCTATCGAGAGGGTTTAACTAAAGAACACATTCACATATCTGACACAAAATTCAGAAAGTTATAATGGGTTAGGCTTAATCAACAATGCTGTTGTGTGTCATTTAAGATAAAATATCATCTCTTCAGAAAAAGACGATAGGAATTAAATATGACTTGTTCTGATGATTCAGCTAAAGGTAGGTAAGGCGAGTCTTTAACTTGGATCAGCTGCTGGTATCCACTTTGGTGAAGTCCAGCTAAGGGAAGAGGACTTGGAGAACTTTGATGGTGGCAAAGATGGGAGACTTGTCGGACGCAGAAAGGCACATCGTGGGGTTTCCTCCATCATGTCTTCATATCTGCAGTTTAAATTGAAAAGAACTAGTGCTCCAGTTGCTGGTGTCACAGTTAAGCATGGTGCGTTCTGTGAAGGTCACGTTCCCCGCCACATCGATCAGGATTAATGTATTGGTTCTGAACAAAGGCATGGAGCAAACACAAAAACACATTGTAAAACCAGACTGAGCAAACATAAAGATAGCATTATTTGCATGTTTGCCAATGTTTATGGTGTTATGTTGATTATTAAGTAATTTCTTGCTTACTTTAAGATAATTCCCTAACAAAATTACTGGTAGATTCTTATTCACTGATACATTTGTCATTTAGGTTAAATCATATGATTTTTTTGTGCTTTCAGCACCTGTGATTGATTAAATTTATTAATCCTCTTTTCATAATAGAGTGCAGGAAAAATTGCTTTTAAATCTCTATTTTACATAACTTGATAACCAAATTACAGTTAAAAAAACAACAAAAAAACATAACCTTTTGCCAGATTGAAGGGAAACTTGTACATTTGGAAAAAAGTGCCAAAGTATTGTTAGCTGATGTACTTATGATGTGGATGTTGTACATACTGTGCTTCACTTTCAAATACTGGATGAAAAAAAACAAAAAAAACTGTGCTGTATGATTTTTCTGTTTTTGAGCAGGAGAAACAGACAACTTGTGTAAAAAAATCAGTCGCCTGTGGCAGCACACTTATCATGAGGAAGATATGGGGAGGAATAAGGAATGACCCGACATTGTCTCACGAAATTATTCTTGGAAGTTGATTCTGCCAAGGACTGACCCTCAGACCCTTTGGTTACAAGGAACCATCTGAATCTACCAATCCACCATGGCAACTCAGTGCAGACAATGTTTTTGTCTCCCTTCCGTGGAGGAAATACACAGGGGAATTCTATGTAGCAGCAGTTATCTCGTCAGTGTGATCCAGTGTGGTAGCACGGCCCCTGTCAGTCACCTCAACTTCGGACAAAAAGGGGGAAGACGATGGAGGGAGAGTTGTGTGTGTCAAAGTCTCTGACCTTGTGCCGTAATGAGGGGAGCGAACACACACTGCTGACTTAGCCTGAAGCAGGGAGAGGCTGTAACCATCGCCCTGGCTCTCCAAAGCAGGGTCCGGTGTGTTCCTGTTGAACAAACATACGTCTTTAGCAGGACTGGAAGTTGTGTGTTCCCAGAGTTTTTCCATCAATCGCTTTAACTCAACTAATTCACCAATGATCCATTATTAACTCAACAATCTGCTTTGACTCCTAAACCTGGTTTGTGGGTCATGCAACTTATTGGTGTGGTTTCCAATGATATAAGAGTGATAAATTAATAGGTTTTTCTGTAGTCTCCGAAAAATCCAGTCCTATGCTCTTTGAATCAACACACAAATTAGAGCTTTCCATGGAATACTAATTTAGTTTCTTAAGTTTCAGCCAGCTTATTATCCATCCTCTCACTGAGAGGTGTGGCTGTATGGCCTAAACATTGTTTTGTAAATACCCCACTAATCACAAGCAGACAAATGCTCAGCTAAGCCCCATTATATACACTATTGATTCTGAGACAAATTCACAATAAAGTTGCATATGTGGAGTAGATTGCAGTTTAAATAAAATGGCATGTTAAGAATAAATCCAATTTGTAGGACTTCAAATCATTATGCAACTATTCATGTTGATGCAGCTGACACAGAGTGCTTACAGATTATGTGTAAATGACTTGCATGTTCCAGGGCTTTATGAATCAACTGCACTTTTCAGTTTATATATTTAAACTACATGGATGGGAGCATTTTTGATTGATAAAATGCTATTACATAGGGGTTACAAATTAGGTTATTACAGCACAAATGGCATAATTCAGAGATCAATACTAGGTAAAGGGTGTAATGACGCATGACTTTTCTCCACATACAGTTCCTCGTTTTGAAGGACATTGAGCAGTTCTTGCACTAGTCCATTGCTAGTCAGGGTCTGGTTGTTGACAATGCTGGTGAATTGGCGTTTGCCTTGCAGCAGTTTCTTCCATGGGGTGTCCAGTAGTGAGTTACTTAAGCCGTAGATTCCTGCTGAGAGAAACAGAGATGAAAACTATGCACAAATACAGTCCAATATAGTGAATATACTAGCAAGCAGAATTCACACCTTTTTAGAACCTCATGCAAAATCATCACCACATAAGAACAGCATCAAAATAGAAATGTTAGGCTACGTAAAAGAATGAATGCTTATGGTCACAGGCCAAAGAGAGGAGAATGTGATATGAACAGTTTCTTCAGCAAGTATGTTAAAAATACGGACCTGGTTTTAGATGGATGGGTTCAGGGCTGCCTCTGTTTCCATAGTAACACATAAAATCTTGTTTGGCCCTTCATGGGATACAGAAAAAGGAAAATTAAAAATTGTATTTAGTGATGTTTACAATGTTTTTTTGTTGTTTACTTATGAGGACCGTTGAGACTGAAGGTTTGAAAGGTCTTTGAAGAAATTCAAATTGAGCGAGTTTGATGTTCAAAGAAGCACTCTAGATGGAATTATAGGAAATGAGCCCTCATGCTGAAATGGAATATCAGTCGAGTACCAGACACACTTCTTCAATGATAAGGGTCTCTTTCTTTGTTGAGGAGCTTCAAATGGGGAACTAACCAAATACAAATTAGTGCTGTGAACACCTTTGACTATCACAAAAACATGTATTTACAGTGGTAGATCTATTTGCAAATCCTTCAATGTCAAGAGAATTTATTCAGTCTGAAAAACTGGACATCCAGAGCAACTGTGACAGCTTTGGTACAGAAGAGGGAATAATAAATCACTGCCAATTCCTTTGAAGCAGTATGGGAATACACTTTCTGATGCCAGTGTTATCACAGCTGAACCAGTGGCATCAGTCAATCTGAAACGTGGTGCATCGGTGCTTCAAAACCTAATCTGGAAAGTTTCCCAGGCAGGGGCTGGCAAGATAGGAGAGTGTACTGCTGGGCTTGTAATGGAGCTGTGCAACAAAAATTATTGGATACTTTTAAAAGCGAAGCTAAAAGTTTGGCAAGGGCAATGAACATCTAATTATCAACATATATCTCCATTAACAGATTATGTTTGCTTTGCAACCGTTATTTTAAAGATTTTTGTACATTATATGACAGCAGACATGCTGCAATTTGTTGTTTTTTTTAAATCTGAATGAAAATGACTTCATCCACTTAACTGGAAGTAGAATGTGATTTAATTGGAAAATCTTCAATTTAATCTTGTCAATAAAGACAATCTTAGAAATCTGCTTCATGGTGCTGAAATGGTTGAAAAGTTACAAACTGTCTGGAACCTCATGCACCAGTTCAAGGTGTAGCACACTCACATATTGTGGGATCACAATTGTTCCATCTTGTTTTTAGTTTGAAAAGTAGTTGATTTGTTATTTTATGGCAATAGGTCAATGTTTGATTTTAATTTATTTATTCATCACTTGTTCTCACTAAACCTTCATATAACTACAGTTTACGTAAGCAAATATTGCAATAAACCAAAACCATTATAATCTCATCATTAATTAGTCTAATAATCTTTTCATTTCTTTATAATTCACACAGAGTACGCAACATAAAAAAAAACTTTGAACTACATCCAGAGGTTCTTTTCCCCATACAAATATACTGTATATCTCAATATTGACTTCTTAAAATGGTTATCTCATGCTGATTTGATTTGAAGCTATTTTTTGCCATTTCCAGGCAATTTGTTGCTGGCTTTTGGGTAATTTCGATCAGACATTTAGGTAATGTTTCACTGATTCATGTAGGTGCATAAAATGACTGATATTGAAACTAATTGAGATTTTGCAAAGTAAATCTGCTGACAAATTAGGCCAAAACTAGAAAGGTAATTGCAAAGGGAAACTGTTTGCTAAAATATCATCAATGTTACATTGGGTTTCAAAATTTTATATGAAAAATACCTCAACGGTATTATTTTTTCAGTCTCAGCAAAAGTCGGTCTCTAGCACACTAGCACTTGCTTTTATTTGCTACAAATGATAATGTATGAGCTTGTAAATCGGAAAACACAGTTTTCACAGTGAGGCCAGCTTTTTCTGCCTAGTGTAAATCTCTGAGTGTTTTCTGAACCCAGTGCAATGTTTGTGAGCAGCTGCGAGACAACCCTGAAAGCTCTCGGTTGACACTGTATGAGCTCTCGTACAACAACAAATTACAGACTTTAATATAGTTCCCAAGCTTGAACCCAAAGTGAGTTCTCGTGTCTGAACAAACACTGTTCCTGTGTTGCTAGATGAACTATGAACACATCAGGGTTGGCCATTGTTGACACGGTGACAGCAGTCAGTCATAATCTATGTACATAGCAGTGAGAAGACAGATGGTGGTGGAACATGTGGGGAGACAAAGTAATCTGTCAGGATTTCATCGAGTCTTATGTGTCTTGCAAGGGACGATCCTAATAATAAACAGGAGACAATTTTGATGGCCAAATCTTGACCTCAGGAAGAACATAAAAAGGCCTGTTGACATTTTTACAAACTTTGTTTGAGGTATGCACATCTCAGGCATATCTCAATTTGCAGTAACAGGTAGTGATATGAAAGTGGGTGAGAATATTGAAAGTCTCATCAGGTGTGATGTGAGGTTGATTATAGATGAGGGAACAGCGGGAGGTCAAAATGAGGTCTTAACAAACCAACTCAGACAGGGAAGACAAGGATTCCCCTTTTTTCTCCTTTTATATAATTTTATCTTCTGCAATAGGTTTGATCTAAACTTAATTTTTAATGAATAATACAGACGTGTTCATAGGATATCAGCCAGTGACTGTGTACAAATCAGGAAACTTCAAATCTGATTTCCTGTACAGTGTGATATCAGACAAATTTGAGAGGAAATATTGGGCTGCAAATTCTCTATTCAGCTACAAAATATGACAATGGTACAGCCAAACTCAACATTATTTTAAATTTTGGAGTGTTCTTTGGACATCTGGTCTCACTTAGGAAATACATTTCTGTAACAATATACTTCTGCTGTTTATACCAAGCATTCATTTCTAACACAATCAAGTGAAATCATGTTCTCCACTGTGAAAAAAGAATGGTAATTTCATTGTAGGAGAAAGCATCATAAAAAAACAAAAACAAAAGAAAATAACTACTGTTGTTTCTCTTCCAAGCTTTCAGAGTTCAACTGCCCTAACACTGGAATGTGCATATCTGCTGCAATACTGTTTTTCTTTTCCAGCTCAAAACCATCTGCCAAGAATTACAGCCTATGGTTTTAGGCTATATTACTGCACTACCTTCAAAAGTTGTATTTATAAAACAGCCAAATTTTGTTTCCCTGAAAGTATATGAGCCATGGCATTTCTTAGCAGCAAAACATGAGAGGGGGCATTCATGAAAATTGTTCATCTCTGGGCACTGCCTCTAAAGTCAAAGGGATATAATTTGGGAACAAAAAACAAAGATATATAAAAGTGGCAGATCAAGAAGGGCATATGGATTCTTGAGAGCATCAAGAATAGTACATCTGGTGTCAACAATGGACTGAAAATTGGTAAATGTGGCTTTAGCACCAGTGAGATCGGGTCACGTTCAATATTGCAGGAAAGCCATGACTACCACTAAATCAGTCAGATATAGAATGTAGATAATGGATAAATACACATGGCTGTATTGGTTTACAAAGCAAAACCATTTAAAGTAAGCAATATATAAATCAAAACCATGTTGGAATATTTAAAAGCCTGCTCCCCTACTGTTACAAATTAAAAGTCCATACATGCTTATGCATCACAATGAGGTTGATGGTATGTTCCCTCGAAACCCAGAATGGTTGAAGAGGAACTGAACCCCAATCGGCTCAGAACTGCCCATTCTGCAAGTCTAGGCAAGGTGCAGAGTGGACCGGAAGGCAATGGCAAAAAGTACCTAAAACTTATATTTCCAGGAACCTTTACTTATGACTGTTAAAAAATGTTTTTCTGACTCCATAACAGCCTGACAATCTAGGCAATATAAATGTCTGTGTTATGGCAGTTGTAAGAATGAGACGAACAAGTGTAGCATTGAGTCTCATTTCCATTCAGGCACTTCCAACCAAAAACAGTAATGCCATACAATTAGATTGTGGTGTGTGTGAGACAAACCATTCTCTGAGTGGCATAATAGTGTTACATTCTTGTCGAAATCTTCTGAATGTAGTAACTGGACTTGATATACTTCCCCTGAAGACGTTTCAGCTCTCATCCGAGAGGCCTCTTCAGTTCTGAAGAAGCCTCTCGGCTTCAAGTCCAGTTGCTAACAATCAAGTCCAGTTGCTATGATAAGATTTTGACAAGAATTGACCATGACCTGGATGACTGAGTACACGGACATGTTGCTGCACAATTTGGGATAAACAACCTTTGACTTGTGTAGGAGTTGGAAAACTGAAGAAGCCTCTCAGAGGTGAGACATCTTAAAAGGAAGAAAATTAAGTCAAGTTGCTATAATAAGAAGATTTGGACAAGAACTGACCATGACCTGGATGACTGAGAACCTCCACAGACAACAGTGTTACATATCCAATAAGGAAAAGGTGACAGGACAACAACTAGACCACAAAAAAAAACCCATACAGGCTTGTATCACCATTTGTGTGTTAAAGCTCAGCAGGGCCTGCTTCTTGTTGTTGGTCAATGTGTCATACATTTTCTTCCATGACTAAATCTGAGAGCTGAACAGTACCAAAGCACAATGACTCAAAATACATAGCTGACTGGCTGCAGCATATTCAGAACAAGGCAGGTGAAAATAAATGCTGTGAGTACAAGACCAAAGAGAACTGCAGGCTTAAACTCTGAACGTCCTAAATGTCTGGAAAGTAATACTCCTGAGAAGGCAAATTTTGAGAGTACAACAATTTCTACTGAAATAACATTCCTATGGCTGAAGCGAACTACTTTCTAAAAGAAAAAAAATCATTGCTTAAGAAAGAACCTGTGGTTAATCAATTGTCTTGTCACGCAGACCTGGAATGAATTTGCGTCATTAAATAAATAAAGTGGTATACATAACCATAGAGTTGAAATGCTGTCACAATCCAATTAAAACCAGTTGGGGACAGCTGTTATGCATATTTAGAACCCAATTAAATTTGTTGCACATAATTAATGAGAAAAACACTCATATACATTGCTTTTACTTTATAAAGTTGGGGAGTTAGTTCATAACCCTCATCATACCACATTATTTACAATCAGTCAGGTTATCGGTGGACAAAATCATCTTTTACAACAGAGCTAGTCTTTATCTGCCAGATGCAATTATAGATTCAAAGAGGTGGTGAGAAGGTTGATGCCTTTTTTCAACTGACCTGGTACACACATTAAAGTAGAAAAAAATCTGGCTGGTAATGACGATCTTCATTAGGACTGCAGGCTTTCGTTTTGTATTTCAAAAAAGATTAGGGTTTGATACAATACATACATACATACATGCATTTTAAACATAAAAGTAAATATAGTTCCTTGAAAGCACATGACAGCCTCGAGTGCTTTTAGTCCCCCGTGACAGCCGATCAAAGAACAGAGGACACTATTATGACATTGGTTCATTTTGCTGGAGTATCATGTACATGAGGCAGCACCTTATTGTTTCATTTGAGAGGAGGCAACACGGGTGCAACTTGGGCAACCAGTCTAAAGAAACCACGTTTGCGTATTCTGATCTCTTCAGCAAACCAAATCACAGCTTTGCCATCTAACTGCTGTTGTGTTCACTTTGAGTTGAAGGAATGGCTTTCAGAAACTATTTATTAGGTTGTATATATTACGAATGTATAATATCTTGGATCAATAATGACTAAAAATGTCAGGTTTCAGTGGACTAAGTGCAAAGCTAGCTAAACCCTTCTCTCAACAACTGTTAAATAGTAATTAGCAACTCACAGTAGGCTTAACACGCTTTGGATGTCGCTTCATCCTTAACTTTATGAATAGTAAAGGAATACTTGGATTTCAAGAGTTGCAGGAGTAGTTTTTTTGGAAACAAACATTTTTGAGTACCGTAATTTTAAGGAATGAAAATGAAAGCGCATGTTTTTTTTTTACCAAAAATTTTTTTGTAAATGTTGTCATG
This sequence comes from Fistularia tabacaria, assembly GCA_901007705.1. Classification (NCBI taxonomy): domain Eukaryota; kingdom Metazoa; phylum Chordata; class Actinopteri; order Syngnathiformes; family Fistulariidae; genus Fistularia; species Fistularia tabacaria. Next base: position 86,500 of record CAAKHD010004536.1, read on the forward strand.
TCCAACCGACATCTAGGGATTAACTTTAAATGATGTAATATTGCCTGTGGTAGACAAAATAAAATAAAATAAAGCAATTTGTAGCAGACTAGGAAGATTTTGTTAGACATCATCACTTCAAAACCACTGAGTAACATTTTAAAGTGAAGATTGCAAATCTTTCAAATACAACAGTACAAGTCCAAAAATCTTTCAGATTCTCTGCAACACTTGATGTGAAACATACATTTTGAAAAACCAAAACTCTGAACTGGATATTCAAAGATGAAATTGGAAGGGGAAAAAGCAGGATCATAGATGTGTCCTGTCATTACAGTGCAAATTTTTAGTATATATTTAGTTCAATCAACTGCTAGCTTAATGTTTTACATCTCACCCTTAGTCTTACACTGTAAGTACACTATGTATTTAGACAATAAAAAGTCATCTACACCCCTTTAAGAAGTATGGATTTAAAGAGGTTGGGTAAGAAATAAAACCCACAAATCTTCCGTTGACTATGTTCCTTTTGAGCTCATGGAGTTGATGCCACTCCACTAGAAAATATGGTTAAATCACCAGGTAATCATCATTGCCAGTTGGAAATGTGAAGCTTGCTCCATCTGACTCTGCCTAAAAAGAAATAACGGTCTCGAAATTTTTATAACCCCAATTCAAGAAGAAAAAACTGCTTGTGTTATTATTGCATTGAAGTATGTGCTCAGGCATAGCTGGTAGTGCAAGAACATAGAATACTTAAAAGGCATAGAATCTATACACAAGATGCAGGACTAAACAAGAGACCAATTCAACATTTTCTGACACTGCCAGCTCATTGATGATCAGGTCTCTGGTTACGATGCAAGAAAATACAATATAATTACAATCACAATATATGTTACTTATTTAATTAATGTAATGAGGTTCAGTGGATGAGAGATCTCTTACTTGAATTTGGAGTAAGATATTTAAGCGCTTAAGATCATCCACTAAGAAAAGAAACCCTTGAGTCAATGTTACCGAGATACAGAATCCATGACATCGAAATCCGCAATGGAAACACAATGGATTTTGTTTTCGCTCCCTCTTGCCTCTTGGCAGGAACTCAGTATGTAAAGAGAGCTGCTACAACTCACCCTCCAACCTCTTACTGGCAGAAACTGAGACCTGTCCCTATGCCAATTGTCTACAGGGGCCTCCACCATGACAGCTATCTTTGTGTGCACCATCCCACAATATTTCTGTATTTCATATGTAAATAAATTCAAACAGAGCTTATGAAGAGGAAGGGGAAAAGGGGGAGAGAAAAAATACACCCCTCATTATTATTTCATGTTGTCTACATGTTTTTTTGTCAAAAGCACACAAAATATGAATAGGTGTTCCCTTAGAATTTTAATGTTAGCTTTCTCTCTGCTATGCATTGGAGATTTCTTTTTAAATCTGCCTGCTTAGTACTCTAGGGAAGAAGACACAGCATATGCGATTTCATTCTAGAGAGAAGATCAGAACACAGTGGAGCATGATTAAAATCCAGATCCAAAAACCTTTTAAATATCTCAGTGTGAGAATCCTTCACTGTGCAAAAGCCTCGCTGGTCTGAAGTCATGTCATGATACGAACTGGTTGCACTTTAGAACATGTTCTACAACACAATAGCTGTATCTGGACATATTTCATGTTTCCATAAGGAAGGGCTTTTTATTATGTCATCATGTTGTAGATAAACATGTCTGTTGGTGGGCAGCTGAGGAAATTTGCAACTATCGTAGTTAAAATGGTTCTCAAAGTTGAGCTGTGACCATTTCAACAGCTTGACTCACTTGAACTCTGCTGTGATGAGGTTGAAGCCATTGTAAAGGTGGCTTTCTGTTGACACCTTCTTTAGGTAGGAGTAGCTCTCCACATCCTTGTCTACAAGATAGTTAGACACCAGGAACCCTGTAGAATGATAAGTATTTTTTTTCTTTACATAGCAAACTAAATAAACCAGGGGTAAAGAACTCAGTGGTAAACTCACCTCTTCCTTGTGCATCTGGGTTAGGACGCCCTTCCATATAGTTTGTGATTGCAGCCAGCTTCCCTCTCTTGCTGATCCCAAGCCATGATCCTCCTTCCTTCCCACATTCCAGGTCCAAGCCTGATTAAGAGAGAAAGATTGGTAATCCAATGTGGGTTACATTTGCACAAAGATTTTCCTTTCTGTCGAATCTGTCCAAATTCCATATTTGACAAGCAACAAGTTCATATCAATGATAAGTTTAGAATTACCCAAGGGTGTAATACACAATGATACACAAGTGTGCACAAGCTTGTTCTTGATACTCTGTAATAAATTTGGACATATTCAGGACTACAGGTAAATGCAGACATACTATGTTACAATCAGGGTGAATGACAGCTTTTTAGGGTAGCATGAAATGTCAAGACTAAGATTATGGCTGACAAGGACAATATCAAGGCATTTTAATATTAAATTTATGTATGTATACTACATTGTATGAGATGAAATCTAGAACTACAAACACTACAATCTAACTAGATCATATCTAATTTGAGTAATAGTACACAATCAAATTGAAAAGATTGTGCTAAAAGTACCTCCTTTCAGTTCATGTTCCAGTAATCATGAAAAAGTCTATAGATCAATCAATCTGCTGTTTTCTTTCCTTGATCCTCCCTCTCACTTAAGGGGAAAGGTGGTGCCCTGCATGTCTGTTGCATTTCCTGGTGATCAATAAAGATGGGTCCACTTACACTGACAGTGACCAAGTGAGCTGAACAATCTAATTCCTCTGGGGTGGATGGAGAGCTAGCCCGAGCCCACTGGGAGCTATAGCTTACTTCCCTTCTCGTCATTCTGGGACTCCTTCAAGGCCAGGGCTTTGCACTCTCCCAGCCCCTCAGATAAGACAGAGCCATTTATTCCTGTCACATTGCATAAAAGCTGCCATCAATTAAGGCCCCACTACTGGTGTCCTGACCCCTCTATTAGAGAGGGGAGAGGGACACTGATGAACAATGGGACTATCAGTGATTTTTCTCATGCACATGAAAAAAATGAGTGATTTCCCCTGTCAGGCTATAATGTGCATAGGATATCAGTCATTTAAATATAGTTTACAGAGGGATGGGATGTATTGTGCCCCAGTAAAGGAGGATTTGGAAGTGAAATATCCATGTTTACCTTTATTCATAAAAGCCTTTTAGCTAAAAATTAAAAGCCTCGTTGAACATTTAATATAACACAATCTCTCATATTTTGCTTTTAGTCAATCACAGAAGTTATGAGACATACTGTGCCACATGAATCAAAATGCTATCAATGTCTACTTACTTCATTGTTTGGTCTGATACTTCCAGGTACCGCCAAAGCTAGAACTTCCCTTAAAGAGCTTTCTAATCCTTGTGAAACAAAATTGTTTTTGGTGAGTTAAACACCCTTGAATTCTTCATTTTAAAATAACAGCTCATTTAATTATTTGTGAGAATCTAGTGGTTCATAGGATTCCAGTGAGATTATCATGAGATTGGAGCAAATTTCACAATTCTTCATGTGACTGTGCAGAAAAAAAAAACATCAACCGGGGTATGCAGGGTGTCATGACACTGGTAGATCAGATATGTCCAAATGGAGTGGGGTGGTAATACTGAATGTCTGGTGAAATCCAGAATTTTTTGCCAGCAACTACCATATATTTGAAAATCTAATAATCAAACTTATCTTCTTAAGTGGGAATAGTGCTGACCTTTGAAAAAGCAGACATTTGGCTTAAATCATTTAAACCTTTAAAAGGTGCATTGGCGCTTTTCAGTCAAATTTGATTACATTTGTAATAAAACTTTTGTTGACTGAAAAGTCATTCTGTTTGATTGCAAAATGAAAATTCAAAACAGCAACAGAGGGGGCATCTATAAAGGCAGTTCACAAGTCAATGTGCTTTATTAACTGATATCCTGGTAAAAAGGCAAGCATGTTATTGACTTTGAAATTTTGCAATTGCGAGCTTGTCAAATGCCAAATGGCGAGCTCAACTTCTAAACCTCTTGGTATTAAATACGGACTTACCACTGAGGATCTCGCTGTTGGCCCCCCAGAAGTCTGCAGCCTTGGAGGGTCTATTGTAGAATTCATCTCTGTTTGCTGCCAAAATTAGCCTGAGAGTGGGGAAGAGATTGTCAAAATGTGTTTTTACTACTTCTGTTTGATCGCTGAGTGTTTGCATGCAAGCTGAAGAGAATAGAGAACTAGGTCCAACTGGATATCATCAGCTTCTCATTCATCCTCATAACCACCTGACATTCATGTCTTTATCCAATCTTTCAGCTGTAAGCCGATTATCAGTATGCACCATTTAGTTACCTCATAAAGTTTACTTTTTTGGAACAACACTTTTATCCTATACTGTTACATCTGTTACTTCTGTGCTTGATAAATAAGCCATGCACATCTTGCAAATGAACAAACATGTATTCAATGCTTTGCCTGTTATGATTAGGTATTCATTTCAATGTGATCTGTGAACAGAAGCCATACTTTAAGACATGGGTTCTTCATAAAATGTCATGCTCATCAGCAATAAACTGGGCCCAACAGGTATTTTTGGACCAGTGATTACTGTTTGGATGATTTGGACTGTTTGCTACAGATGCTGTTGCCTCTACAATATGCAATATATTGTGCTGCACTTCCTTAAGTTAAGTAAATACTACAGATGGGTAACTGATTCTTCAGGTCTTAGACTAACAAAAAAGGGCAGGCTGCAAAAAGGGATAAATCCTTTTTTATCCTTAAAAAAAGATCAGATTAAAAAAAAGCGAAACTGAGAGGACGATAAAAAAAATAAATTAAAAAAAAAATCTAGTATTGTGGGGACAGCTTCTTGTTTGAAATGACCACACTGAGCTGTTGATGCAATCCATTATCACCTCATACTGCGAGAACTATTACACTCCTAGTAAATTAATCTCATGTTTGCCTCATTGAGAATGTGCTTCTTATTTCAGAGGGTTGGCATAAACACAGCAAAACAGCTCACTTAAACAGACAGTACCTCATATTCTGATTTAAAAACAATTTCACCATACTTAAGTGAATCAATATTTCCCTTTTCCTAACCTGTTTTGTACCACAAATAGTGAGGGACAGACTGCATGTGAGCAGATTTTCAATACATTTCTTTGAAAGTGACTCCAGTTGGACACAGGCTGTCCCTGAGATAGCAGTGAACTAGACATTCTATGACCTTTTATGTTATCCATTGGTCATAATTAAGCCTAAATGATTATTATTAATAATAAGCTACTGTATCTGATACAAAACCAAACTATTAAGTACTATCTACTGTTCATAAAACAACATACTACCAGAGGACACCTCATCCCTGTTCATGCTTCAATCAGCAGAGATGAAACCCAGAAACAATTATTCTGTTTCTCTGGGGAAAAGACGACCTGCCACAGTTGCAAAATGTGAATTTTGCAAACATCAATAACAAAATCTTACAGCAGAGAAGCAAATATTTCTCCTTGAAGCTACCTTAATGTGCTGAAAATCTTTTTAAGCCAGTGTAATGTATTGACCTCTACAATAGCTGTGCATTTCCTCTGAGTATGGCAATGTTGGTCCTTTTATTAATCCACTGGATGGGAACATGGGTCCTGTTAACAGCAAACAAATAAACCGGGCTGACCTAATAGGAGTTGACCCCTGAGCATCAAAGGCTAACTACAGCCTGTTCCCATGGCACTGTATGAGCCACTGCTGCCCTAGAAAACAAAGCTTACTCTAATGATGCTACATCAGAGCATCTGGGATCAGATCCTGGGGGGAAATATCACATGCGAGCAACTATGATTACTTTAACAGTGAGAGCCAGCCACATTGAATGTGTGTGTATGTGTGTAAGAGTATGTTTATGTGTCAGGGTGGTGAGGGGTTTAAATTCTGTGTTGACCAAAATTTATTTCACCGAAATAAAGACAGATCACAATTATCAATGCTGTCCCCACAGAACACTCTCAATTTCACTTTGGTCAGCCTTGACCTCATGAGAATATATCTTAGCCTGGGCATAATAAGCTAATTTGGCCATGTAAAAGCTAGGATTTGGGAGCTTGCAGAAAAAAAGGCAAAATGTAACAAAAAAATTTTTTCATACTGCTTCCATACGGGCTTGAAAATATAACTAAAAATATTACGTATTTGGAGGATACAAATAAATTAATTATGACTTACATATGACTGGCATAGAACACTTACAAATAATTGCTAAGTAAAGTAAGTTTTAAGCAAAATACTAGAATACATAATTCTGTTAAGCTGTATGAAGTGGAAGGAGACAGGACAATTGGTAGTTATTGGTAGTTTTCCGATTGGTTGGTAGCAATTTCATTGTGATTCTTCTTCTGACTCCAGCTGCTATTTGGTTTCATAATGACTGTACCGGATGAAAGAATAAAAGCATTGATTTGATCATTTAGATCATGACACTTTTTTTTTTTTTTTTGCTGGAGAAAATAACACATGGGACGGGTTAGTTACACAACAGTGTGGCATCATAGCCTAGTATGTTCAAAAACGAATGTTTTAATTTCCTGTTACTTAGACCTAATTAAAGTTGTATTTTTAAGTGCTATGGTTGACTTTTAGACAATCATTATAATTGGTATGGCTTACTAATGACTGAAGAGTGGGCATGCTGTAAAATAACAATATTAAAACCTTGTTGTTTAAAATATTCATCATTTAAGTTTGGATGCTCTTCTTATTTTCCACTGAACAACAAAACAAAGTAGCTCCACCAGTGTTAGTTTGTGGGGAGGGGGATCATTTCTTGGTCAGCGAGAGCTCATACTTTTCCATTTATAAGCAAATAACAACAGTAATGTAGTGCTCCAGAATGCTTGCTTGTTTGCTTACTAGATATAGATTAAAAACAACATTTTTATAACTTTTTTTCTTGGGTAGACTATTAGGCTCAAGTCAGAGGGAATTCACAGGTCCGTAGTCTGACATCTTACGTGTGTGATTCGAGTCAACTGTCATGCAGTTGTGGTAGGCAATAGTTTGATGTCTTATTTGTGTGTTTCGAGTCAACTGTCATGCAGTTGTGATTGGCAATGTGATGATTTGAGAAACTAAAATTATGAAAAAAAAAAACAAAAAAAAAAAAAGCACAGCCTGACAGACCAGAATTTTCCACCAGTAAATAACTAGTTGGCATTCCTTCTAAACATGAAACCATTTACACTCTTAATATATTTTCACATCATTCTGTGTTGTGTGACTGTGAGTACTGTTTTTATTCAAACTGTTAATGCCTTCAACAACATTTTCATGCAGTTTGACTAAGGGCGCAGTCTTCTTGATTAACATCTCACATCAGCACAAGAAAACTATATCAGCAACTTGTAGTCTATATTGAACCCTGATGTAATTGCATTAGGACATAGTACATTTCACCTTTACCTAGGTTCAGGTCTGAGTTAGTGCTCATGACACACCTATTCTGTGATCTCCTCAGGCAAAGTCAAACTCATGAGAATAAGACAGCAATGGACTAGGTCCAGGTAGGGCAATGGCAAACTAGCCCTTGGGGATTATAATAAGCAGGGCTGCACATCACATCACACTACAACTTGTGCTGACAGATATTAGTGTGCCAGTTTGCACAACTTATGAAAAGTTTGAACTTTCTCTAGGGTAGGTCGCATGGGGGTTGAATAAGGATAACCCCAGTTTACAGGTCTTTAATTATACCAAATGCTCACATTCAACATTTTATCCATTTGCTCTCTGTAAATGTGTACTTTTTATTGATAAGCTTTGCCCAGTGTCACTTGTGACAGTGAAATTTGAGTTTATCCTTATTTGAGAGCACAGTATTAACAATATAAGTAAAACTGGAAAAAAGATTGAATTTCCTGGAACACACTGTGCATCCTGCAATTAACATTATAATAAACCAGTATATAGTACATCTGTATGTTATGATAGCAGGCAGTTGCTTTAGATGGATATGTTTAAAGTTTGTCAAACTTTTATATCGGTACTGTACATGTTGAAGTGCTCCTTCTGAATTGCTTGGCTATGTACACTTGAACTATAGCATTTAGACAGAGCAAGCCTCATCTATTCCATGTCACTAGCATGGTGAGGGATACCTTTCAACCGAACTGAAGGTACAAATGTCAATGACTTGCTTCTCTGCAACAGCACAAATGATGCACTGAGCTGAACTGAGAATATCATAATGACCAGTAATTTCCAAGTGTCAGGAAAACACATACAGCATCCTAAACATTCCATCAGCTTTCTGACAACACACTGCTCAATGCAACAGAACATTACAGTTCATACTAAAGACAATTTTCCAGACAGCAGTTAATTACGTTAACTGATTAAACTCAACACAAAGATAGTTGCTGCAAGCACAATTGAAAAAGTTTAATGTGAACAAGCGATTTCATCCAGGTCGTGTCTTCTACAGCAGCATTGCAGACAGAATATATCTGGCAAGGACCTACATAGCGATAATGAATTAAAGCAGCTGTTTAAAGGGCAACTAGTGCCACTATGGTGTTATGTAACAATCGATGAAGCAGATAATATTTAAATCACCACTAATAGAGGACTAAATCAAATAAAAATATTGTCTTATTGCCAGTTTTCAAGCTATTTATCACCTTTTTTGGTTTTCAGTACATGAATAGACTACTGTGATTCTTATCTAGACTACATATGTATATAAGTGATTATATGACATATTTTAATTTATGTTTTTTCAGTTCTCTTCTTATTCTAATAAAAGACTAACAGGAAAAGGTATATGAATAAAAATTACTGCTTATCAATTACACTCTTAAAAAAATAGTTTTTGAAGGTCATTTCTCACTTCAACATTCAAATAAATTATTTTTTAAAAACATATTGCATGTCTTTCAAGCTCCAGGTATTTTGTAGGCAGGCATATGATGCCCCACAGGTTCAATGGTAAAGCAATTATTATTTATCCTGTGTTTAATAGATAATGATAGAAGTATTTTAGGTGATTCTTGTTTGATCTTTCATGGGGATTTATTTTCTATTCCTCTCCTCCAGCTGCTGTTTAACCAGTGCACAATGGCTGACAACATTACCTTCTCAAAAGTAAATCAATGCATTTACATTGTTAAGTTGTATTACCAAGGGTATCTGCCTTACCTGTAGGCAGTTTTTGATGCAGGCCGGGGGTCAAACTTGAAGAAAATAATGCACATGGATGTCTTGGGGGATAGACAACAAGAATTTCACTCAATCCACATGTGGCTTCGAATTCTTTGAAAGAGAGAAGAAATCAGAAATTAAAATACAAGAATTTCTACAATGGGCTAGTGTAGCAAAACCAAGACATGATTGTTAATCATGAGACAATAGCATATTCTAATCAGAATAAATTAAACACACAGAAGAAAATTAATCTAATAGGAGTGCTACTCCTAAACTGTTACAACTTCTTAATGTTACTGATATATTGTTGAGCAAACATATGAACCAACCATATTTAATGCTGTGTACAAAATGATCAATAACAGGAAAGGGCAATGTTATTCAAAAAGATATAAGGTTTGGGGTTCATCTTCACAAACTGCAGGACAACAAACAACGAAAAAAAAAGATGAAAATAGAATATATGATTCATTTCTTGGATAAAAATCATACATCACATGAATCACAATGACGTCCCTGCCGACTTACCATAATGATCTGACACATCCAAGTTAATGTCAATTAATGTTACAAAAATATTGAATTGCTGTAAGACTGCTGTAGGCAACTTGGGAGTATTGGAGTGAGCGTATACTCACCTCGCATTTTAACTTTCTCTCGCGTGTAAACCCGAAATTATCAAGCCTGCCCCGCGTGCTCTTTTAATCATATAAACAGATACGATTGCTGTAACGTCACAGTTACGCATTACGAACTAAATAACATGTATCACTGCTAGCATACTTTTGCTACAACATAATCTGATCGCCCAGGCATTTGTTAGCCATGTTAGCATTGATACAAAGACATTTTACAGAAATTAAACAAGTGAACGAACCCATCGACCTTCTCTTATTAATGCACCTCGTTATATTGCAAATATTGTTCGAAATGTTTTCTAAGAGTGCCCACCACTGCTAGTTTTTGTACTTCGCTACTTACACTCACAGCCGATATATTCAACTCACAGCCTTCGTTGAGGTTGGGTAAACTCCATTTATTGCCTGGGTTATTTCATAAGTCTCTACACTGGGCGTGAATGGCAAGTTCTCCATTCGTTTTCCAGATTCCGCCCACTTGGCACCACAAGGTCCAAAAACGACTGCGTTCCGGATCAGGCTCCGAAGTTCATTCTGATTGGTGAATCAAAAACCATTGTGTTTGCCGAGGTTAAAAATAATAATACATTTCCGGTTGGTCTTGTAAAATACAAAATAAAAGTGAAATGCGATGCTAGTTGCTTTGGTGTGTGAGCCCAGATAAGCGGAGATGGATGGGTGGATGGGTGGGTGGAAGAGTGTAATATAAATCACGTGGCTAGAGAAATCTGTCATTAATTAAGACCCATAAATGAATGAACCACGATTCACTCGCAACAATTTCCTACTATTGAGTCATTTGGGCTCTACAATCTACGAAAATCTCGTCAAACAAACGTTTCTTTCTCGAAAAGAATTAGACTTAGCTTACGACTCATAGGAGTCGAATGCTCGATGTTTCTGTGTTGAAGAGTGAATATCAGATTGAATAAACATTACATTTGATGTGAATTGAAATCAAACAGTGAATTTGGAATATTTCAATTTTCTTAAAATGATCATAAAAGCCTAGTGACGAAATTCGTCTCCTTCTGCATAGGCGTTGACTTTGAATATCAATGATGAATTGGGCGTTTACGTGGGTTTAACGAGGACGCGTAATGTGTAAACCTTTTACTTTGAAAATATTCCAGAAAGCTTTCCTTTCTATTTTTGTGAACTTGACAAAACCAAAGTGCAAACCGATTTTTAATGTATAAATGAAACAAATGAAATTAAATAAAATAAATCGAAGTGATAACAGTGCTTAACTCTTAAAATAGAGTCGTTACTTTGTGGTTTGTTGTTATTCCCCAAACATAATATGATTCTGGGATAAAAATAAAAAGCATCAAGAGTGAGTTATTTAACATGTAAATGTACCGATGATTTTGTAAAGTTATCCATCACACATGTCCTTCCATTCTGCGCGAGTGTTGATGGGCGGAGACACTGACTGTGACCGACAGCAGCCAGCTCTATCGTGGATGAGCGGGATAAAGGCTGCCTTGCCTTTCATAGACCTCGACACTGCAAAGCCAGCAGTTATTAGCCATTAATAACCAACGCACAACTTTGAAATCAGACTGGATACTTCGGGGTATTTTTCTGCATGTGCTGTGCGCGAGAGGAGGTGCACGCAATTCCCAGACCACGACAATTTGAGATTATTGAGGTTTCAATAGTAGTATCCCCGCAACAGCCAAGTTGCATGCAGACTACGGTTTTGCAGGTAGGATTTCTGCAAACCACATCAGAGCGTGTCCTTCCGCAGATGAACCGGACAAGCGGGAGAAACTGAGGTAATTCCCTGCTCAAATCCATGTGATTATCTTTGCGTCGGCAAGTTTAAGCCTGTGCCATTACAACTCGGGGAGGGCAGGCTTTGACAGTATGGCCATAATAATCGCGTAATAACGGTGAAAATTGACATTCTTGAGGCCGGAGAAGCAAAACGTCCCTGTATGTATGAGCAGGTGCTTGGAGGATAAGTATCACACGAGGTAGTGGCGTGTTTAAGCGTTTGAGAGGTTTGATGAAATAGTCGGCGTCGCGTATTTTATATGTTTGTTACTTCAATTTGGGCGGACTTAGAATATTTTTTTTATTACATTAGATATGACTCTAAATTATGATACATTGGTGTGGTTTTGAAAGCCAATATGGTTAATGGATGCAGCGCAAGGCTGGGAGCTGCCAATCATCTCATCCCTACTCGTCCATTGTTTTGCCCCTCCTGTTTATGAGCGAGTTACCATGGAGAACCTTCCGGTCTCTCTTCTAATTACCATATTTGGAGAGGGGCTCTCTGGCTGATACTGGGTTGATATCGTGTGATAGTATTTGTTATAATGACTAAGCAACACAAGCCAAGATTTTTTGCAAACCTTAGATGAAGTTCCCTCGAGTCTCTGATTTGCTAGTCAGCTCTTCCACGCCCTCAATGTTCACAGAACGTGGTTAGACGAAATTAATGCATGTAACTTTTATTTTCTTCGCTTATCTGTTCTTGAACCTCAATTTGTCACGAGAGCACAAAGCCAAGCCCTGTTGCAAGAACCCACTGATTTAATCTTGGGTGAGGTCACATCATGTTCCCGGAGAAGGATAAAAAATTGATCAGACCCATCAACAGACACAGATCACGCACTTGGGATGGATGTTCTCATGTTGAAAACCAAATAAAAAAACAAAAAATTGCTAAGCAAAAAAATGGAATACATGCAAACAATAACATCGATTCTGATCTGACCATTTTTTCTTCATTGTTTATTGGTCTTTTAAAAAAATCCTTGTTTTTTTAAATTAGATAATGATCTATGTCCAAAAAACCCCAAAAGTTATTAAAAATTATTGGACCTCATTGTATCATACTGTATCTTGCTTTATTGCCCAAATGCAGCACACATATGAATCCAAGCCAAGCTATGAATGACTGTTGTTAAAGATGATTATTGTATCAAAGTTATTCCATAACTCTGATAACTGCATTTTGTTTAATAGTACACTCATCTTTCAAGTTATTTGGTCCCAGTGTTAAGCATGCCTGTGTAATTTTCTCTCGGGCAAGTCAAGCAAAATCCTTTCTTTAAGACAGGTCATAACCCAAGGAGCTGAAAAATAGCTGCCTACAAGGTCTTAGGCCTAGGCAGTGAAGTCAGTATTAGGATTATTTTCAGCATCTACCTCCAATACGGTTTAATTTATAATTTTTCATCTTTCCACTTTTTTAATGTATCCCTCAACAAAAACTAAAATATGTTGACAGTATCAAATCTTTTGTTTTAAATATTTGAGACAAGTTTTTTCAAGCTACAAAGCACAAGATCTATTGGCCAAATCGGTGATTGGTTGTGTTGTACAGGTCACCAGTTTTGCTTTGATAAACTCAAAAAGATGATATAGTATTTTTGCAAAGGTAAAGAATAAACTATTCTGAACTGACATAAGCAAGATTAAGATAATTAGTTTCTATATGTTGGTTTATCTGAAAAAGATAATCAATATCTGGCATGTAAGATAAGATAAGATAAGATAAGATAAGATAAGATAAGATAAGATAAGATAAGATAAGATAAGATAAGATAATACTTTATTGATCCCCATAGAGGAAATTCGGGTGTTGCAGCAGCAACAATAGAGGAAAAAGAAAAAGAAAGCAGGATATTTATATATATATATATATATATATATATATATATATATATATATATATATATATATATATATATATATATATATATACATACACATACACATACACACACACACACACATATAGACAATATACACAGTATACACAATACACATACAATATAAACATACACAATATACACATACACATACACATTTACATATGGATAGCACACACACAAAAAAAATGTTTTTGATATTGTATTTTATTTTCTATTTGAAGATTTAATTTTAAATCAGTAGTGATATATTGTCTAACAGATTTGACTTTTATCTTTTAATGTGTAACCCTATTTCAATTATGTCAATTATATCTTTGACCAATGTGTACTCACATATTTTGTAGCTTTATACTCATGACCATGAAACACATTGTAATGTTTAATCTGGCAATTTGTATGAAAAATTCATTCATCATCTGGACTCAAGCGAACTCACTATCTTGAACGACAAGAATCTCGGTCTTTTATCTGCCAAATCATGTCACCTAACACAAGCTCTGATGCTCTCTGGAATACATGGCTTCAAACTCCCCAGGATTTGTGCTTGCGTTAGCGTATCCATCAGTTTTTATGCAGAAACTACCTAGGGCGAAAGCACTGTCTCACAGTCCAATGCACTCTGCATGCTTACACTGCATTCTTTATTTTGTTTCCTCTAGAGAACCTCATCCCACTGGCAATAGCAAATTGGAAAATTAACACAGAAATCTACATTTTTCTAATTGCTCTTAAAACATAGTGCCCATTATGTGCATCATTGTGAAGTGACGTTTGAAAATTCACAAAAAGAACCAGTTAAAAAAATGTATTACTGGAATAAGGGAAATGGCAGAATTGTTTAATCGGTCATCATAGAGATGTGATAATTGTTGTAACATAAGGATGATTGTTTTCACTTCTGAAAATCCCCGTGGAAGGCAATCATGCCACCTGCGTTTGTATCTACAGTGTCAGTGATAATTTTGTGAAGAAACACGGACATAATTAGAACCTGCTTACCTCTTGACCAGTGACTGACTATTAATTCATGCAACTTTGTGAAGCCTCTAGCGTCAGAGGGGAATCTTATTCATGAATTAACATTGACTGACGGTTGCTTTATGTTACTTTTGCCATAGTCAATGATCCCTGTATATTAAAGAATAAATTAAATAATTAGTCTCTGATATCTGATCTCCTGCCACTTTAAATGCCGACCAAAGCTATTTAATATGAAAATAAATATTCCATGGAAAAGACTTAATCAAATGTTTGGCACAAAAAACAACTGTTAGTATTTGTTGCATCCTTCTGTGGCTCCAATAACAGATACATAGAAATATTTCTTATTTTATTCTCAATAGAAACATTTTCATTGCCTACCAGCACACGATCACTTGACTTTCATAAATGCTATTTCAGTATCACCTGAAGATTCTGGGCTCCTCATTGTGTAACTATAGTACACAGTTGTACAGAGCAAGCAAAACTATGATTAGGAGGCATAGAAACCTCCAAACACCCACTGAATCTGTGCTGCAAAGGTTGTTGATGCCGACAATCCTGCTAAGTAAGTAACCTTGAAAATGCATATGTATGAGAGCTTAATGGAAAAAATTAACACCACAATATCAAGCAGTATTTTGACAGCACTATATATTACGCTCTCTGTTGGTACAGAGAATCATGAGTTACATATGCAACATATACTCTCTCAAGAATCATGGGATTCCACATCTGGTTAGATGCAGGTTATCTACAAGTGCTTTTTAGGCCGTATCAATGATGTGGCATTTTAAAGAAAACAATCACAGAAGTTAGAAAAAAAGGGATTTTCTTACTTATTTGTTGCTGATTTTGTGTTGAAATTTTTATCAACACATTTGATATCATAAAATGTTATCCACATTTGACAGTTCAATTCTCAGATATTTTGCCTATCCCCTCCACACATTCATTTATTTATTTAGTTAGTTTTAATTGCTATTTAGATTTTAGAAGTTTGGAGGATAATGGGACTATATAACCTCCAGGCCTGTGGGTGCGAGTGGTTTTCCACCAGTTAAATTTGCAGGGATCTCTTAAGAGGCTTCTCTGCCAGCAAGAAAAAAAATAAATTGCCTTCTCAGCTCTTTGCCAATCAAGGCATAGCTCACTTAGAGACCGAATATTTGTAACTTGATTTTCAGACCAGCAGTGACTATGTAAAATAAACAGCATTTCATGTCCAATATGCAGATTTTTTTTTTCATCATTACTGATAAAGTGCACCAATTTTTTTAAATACCACAGAGACACAGTTACCGAAATAACTGTAGTTATTAAAGCCTGGGAGCCTCGAGCTTCTGCTCTGAAAGAGATGTTTTATATATGGGTATAGTCCCTGTGTCACAAGCTCAACATCTTGAAGGTTAAAATGTAAATTTTCTTCATGACCTGACAAGAGCTGAGGTCAGATTCAACCTCAAGCTTTTCATGCTTTAACACACTAATTTATCGAAGATGACAATGCCTGAATAACATGAAGAATTTCCAACTCTTCACCCTAAAGCAGCAATTAGGATATGAATGTTGAAGCTGATTACTGTCACATCCTTTCTGTTTCCTTAGTCTGCATGAACTGACAACCCATGTGGGTTTAATTTCCTGGTTTGAAAATCATGCATTCACTTTATTCAACATTCCATATTCCCCAGGGCTCTATCATATTGGGGTGCATATTGTCTTCCGTGTTTTCCTGCGTGCATCAACCTCAAGGGTGTACAGGCACCTGTAAGAGGAACAAGAGCGGTGCTGCTGATTTGAACTGTGAACTTTGAAGATTTTGACAATAATGCAAAACATATCCCAAAACAAAATATTGGATAGAAAGAACCTTGTTTTTTTATGTTCAGTAAAAGCATTTCAGATTTTTGTGTTTAAAGAGCTAGAAGATGCCAATAAATTGCATTTATATACACACATCATCCATCATGGCACTTTAAAATGGAGAATGGTAAACAGTATTCTCCAAATGTTCATTCATTTTGCAATACACTGCAATAGCAGCAACATGAAGTTCAGCAGCAGCAACTGAAGGTTGCTTGGATTGTCTGTTGGTCAGAAATGCCCTGCAGTTTAACAGTGATTCAAAAAATAACAACTGCGAGATACAATTCCTCTTTTAAGTTAAATCATAGAAATGTACCCTCTTGAGTTACAAGATTAACCTACAATAAATTTCCGCCAAAAAGAAGAAAAGTTAAAGTGGGTTAATAACCCATCTACATTTTTTTTGTCTATATAAACACATCAACTACAGTATTTGGAGTTATAACATTATAAAAACAAAACATAAGGTGAAATTCATGATTTCAGTGTTCTAAAGTTGGCTAACTATGCTGCAATCCAACAGATCATTTTCATCACGTTAGGCAATGAATTTAGTCATGGTGCTATGATCACTTTTTTAAGTGTCTGCTTTGAAAAACGTTTATTTCTAGGATTGTGTTTTTTTTTTCTTGAAGGACTGTAGCATGGATAAGGGACTGTAATTGTTAAGCATTTTGAATGCAACATGACTTTTACCATTTATTCTGTCAATTTAAACTACTGTCTAGGTTGAGCGGAGTTTAATGAGAAAAAATATAGATTCCCAAACCATACCAATCAAAAACAGTGTTTAAAATATTACCAAATATAAAAATAAATAAATAAATAAATGCAAATGTGATAATAATCTTCTTTTCATTTTTGCTTTTCCCTTTAGGGGTTGCCAAAGCAAATCAATCTCCTCCATCTAACCCTATTGTCTGTATCCTCCTCTCTCACACCAACCAACAACTTCATCCCTTTCACGACCTTCATAAATCTTCTCTTTGGTCGTCCTCAAGATCACCTGCCTGGCAGCTCTAACCGCAGCATCCTTCTACCAATACATTCACCATCCCTCCTCTGTACATGGCAAAGCCAACTTAGTCTGGCTTCTCTGACTTTATCCCGAAAACATCTAATATGTGCTGTCCCCCTGATACTCATTCCAGATCCTATCCATCTTCATCACTCCCAAGGAGAACCTCAACATCTTCATGCCATTCATACCAGCTACCTCTAGCTCTGCTTCCTGCCTTTTCTTCAGTACCACTTTCTCCAAACCATGCAGCATTGCTGGTCTTATAACTGTCTTTTACACCTTTCCTTTCATTCTGGCTGATATACTTCTATTGCATAGTAGCCCTGACATTTTTCTCCGACTGTTCCAACCTGCTTGAACTAGTTTCTTCACATCTGATAATGATCATGAAAATAAGAACGATAACAATAGCAACATCACTAATAGTAATGACAACAAAAACAAGATATAAGATGAAATAAAGTACAATATTCAAAGCATTACAGAAGAAAGAAATTTTACTTTGTGTTCTCCCTTACGTCTGCAGTTTCAGTAGCAACAATAACGATTTAATTAGTTATTGGAATAAACCACATAGTGAGTAACCGCTTGTATTGCTATATAGTATAAGCATTTGCTGTATTAAGTCTCCAATACCTACCTCATTAGAGTTCCATGGTCAGTTCAGCATCCCGTTACTGAATGTGCTCAGGGATTGTTGATTAATTGTTGATTGTTGTTATAGAAATAGTACTTTGTTTTTGTAGATTCAATTACAACAGAAGCTATATGCTTTGCACTTTTCAATGCTTAGTGTATACAGGGATGGTCCAGGTATGCTGTATTAAATGAGTCATACAAATTGTATATTGCAGACGAATGTCTTTCTCACAAGTATAATTATGTACTACCATTCATTTTGCGATACCCCACTACCTTCATCTCTATTTTGCACTACCTCCATCTCCACTTGCAATATTTATATTTAATATCTTAATATTCATATATTATATTTAGGAAAAAACATCCAGCAGGTTCATTGGGTAAAATTTCCCAGAGCGAGTGAATGTTGTTCGTCTGTACATTTGGCCCTGCGATTGACTGGCGACCAGTCGCGGGTGTACCCCGCCTCTTGCCCGATGACAGCTGGGATCGGCTCCAGCATCCCCCGTGACCCTGAGTTCAGGATAAGCGACAGATGATGGATGGACGGACAGATATCTAGGCATTCTCCAGGACTCATTATCATTTCATTTTTACTACCCACATTTCCTGCTGTATACCTCTTATTTCTACAACCATTCTCTGCACAAGGCATTTTTTTGTTTGTTTCATTTCATATTTTTTGAATTTTGTTTTCTATTGTTTATATTGTACGTAGTCTCGCTCATTTGTATCTATATGCTCTATTTGCATATTCTTCTCTCATTACCAGCTGCACAGATTTCTACCCTGTAATGCTGCTGTGACAATTACATTTTCCCGTTGTGGGATCAATAATGTCAATCTATCTTATCGTATCTTAAAAAATGAAAGTGGTCCACTGTTGTATATGATTGGATAAGATGTGTCTCTTGGTCTGATAGTTGTGTCCAGGGAAAATCAGTTCAAAGCATGAGTGAATGCGCCTTTGTAAGGCTAACACCTGCAGAGCTCTGCCTCCTGCTTCTAAAGTGATTAACATGCACCCCTGAACTCCCTGGCTTCCCAAACCCGACTCTCAGCCCTGTTGTATTGGCACCTGTTCTACAATGTCCATCCTGCGAAAGCTATAACTCATGTCTTTGTCTGGGCAGGATCAGAGCATCATGACCAGAACTAGAAGTTGTCGCATAAAAGTTGTTTTTTTTGTTTTTCTTCCTGATATTAATTCTCATACCTGAAAGATTTAGAGGTCAATAATAAGTACCAGTCTGATACCAGCTGTGGTGGAGAAAGTACTTTTTTTTAAAATAAATTAATTAATTCTGTCTTTTTAAGTCCTAAAACAAAAAAAACCTCTCTCCAAATGTATTAAAAGTATTAAAACTACTAATTGTTGATTTTCACTTTGTCATCATGATTCCCTTATCTATATATATTTTCTTACAACATCAAGCAAGAGCTATTTCTAATATTTAGCTAAATCTTAACCGGAAGAATTTGAAAGCTGTTAAACACATTTAGTGGAATTGAAAGTACACCATCTAAACAATATTGGAGTAGCAAAATGAACTGGCATCAAATGGAAATAATCCAGTGAAGAAGATCAGCCTTGTACTTTTGTTAACTCAATCAAGTAAATTCACTTACTTTATGTAACACAATAACAATGTTCATTAGGCATAATGATGCATTAAACATCAACGTAACTGTACCTGAATAATATTTCAGTAATGTATCTTTTAGTTGAGTGCAGATTTTTAATACAACACTGCTTCATCATCAACTATAATACACTCAGTCACCTACAAAAGTGTCAATATTGACGATAAATTAAGGTTCTTACTTTTAGATTACAAAGGAATCACAAAAGGCTTTGTAAAATAATATAGTAATATCTATTTCTTTTTTGGAAGTTCTGATGAAGCACATCTCACAGGTATGGGCAAATCACTTGTTTAGTCTATCAAACTCAAATCTGAGTTGGCTATTATTACTCTGCGGACAGCAAGATATCTTATCATATTTTACTATTACAATCCTATCCAGGAGGTTTTATTTTCTTTCTTAGTGTGATGCTGTATTCTGACCTAAACCCCTTGGTCCATGTGAGCAGCTGTCTGTCCCGGCATGTCTGACAAGGCTTGTGGATTTTTTTTTTTTTTAAATTAAACTATCTCCTTACCTTTACTTTGGAACATTGGTGGGATTTTTGTTAGTGCTTTGTACAGTGATTTCTCAGTGATAATCTACTCCCCTGTCATTGGCGGTGGGCTGATTTAATACCTCACCCAAATATTTGTAAAAACGGCCACCACCTCCCCCAGTGGCCAGAAATTGCTGTACATCTTTATCTGCCCTCTTTAAAAAGCACACGCACACACCTGACCCTATCTAAATATACTACAGTTTGTTCATCTCTTCTCTGCCACTTGAGACATAGATTAACCAGTGCTGTGGGTTTCTGCTCATATGTCTGTCAGTCCACATTCTGCTATTCCCCCTGCATACCCCCAGCCCTCTATCCTCCTTTCCCAGACTTAGGTTTCTGCGCCACAGGAGGATTAACCCAGCCCTCTACATTCTGGCCTGCCTTGATTATGTCCAGGGATAAGAGCTGCTTAATTGTAATCACTGGAGCTGTCCAAAGCAGAATAAACACTGCAACATAGATCAGTCCGCCCCCCACACTAGAACTGCATGTATCGTTCAATACAGACAAATTCAGATTTCTTCACATGCTCAGACACTTTAAATGTTCTTTGCACTATGTAAGGTTATAAATGTCTGAAATATAGGGCAGGATGTTGAAAAACAACAGCAGAATACCAACATATTCAAAATCTCTTTGGAATATTGATATTAAACATCATCTGTTTATCTATGAAATACCACATGCTGGATATACAACACAAACATTTTTGAAATCCCCAGCGTCTCCCCTTAGTAGAATAAAAGTATACAAAAATTGTAAAAGAAACGCTTCATTACCATGGGTATCACAATGCCTCTCCTTCTACAACTCAAGTTTTAATATGTGGCCATATCTCGCTCATTTCTTACATATCTTACAATCACTCATTGTCACAATCAAATATGCATATTTTTCTCAAACAATCTGTTGATAAGGTGAATTCTTAATATTCTTAAAGCATGAAAACCTTTTTGTAGGACTATTTCTTTCAAATTTCTCCAAAACCCATTCTATTTCCAATATGGAAATTGAAAATGAACATGATAACATGTGAAGAGAAAAACCCTGATAAGTCAGTTCAGGAATCCAAATATGTAATTGCCCCCAATCAGTTATTTCACTGAAAGAAGGTGATGACAAAACTTCAAAATCTTAGTTTGTAAATGGTCTTCTAATTGGTTAGTTTTGAGCAGTAAGTATTGTCTACAGTATATGCAGATAATCGCCCACTGAAAACATGGACATATTAGACCTGAAGTGACATAGAATCTAGCCAGTTACACTTTTATCTCAGAGATGAAAAATAACAGGTCCCCATTTATTCATGTGTAGGTGATTAGCAATTTTCATACACTAATGTTTGCTCACCTAGTGAACAAAATTAACAATTTAGCTTTTCTCAGCATTCATTATAATTGAGATTTGGAAGTCTCACCGCCAGGGGGGATCAGCATTAGGGTTAGTTGCAGTAACATAATGGGCAGCAGGCAGAAATTCAGCTCCTTTTGTGGTAAACTGGTTCTTTGGACCTTGAATTTTAAGTCTCTAATGGGGACAGAGCAGGTGCAACAACTGGAGCAATAACAGTTACTTATCGACTTATCGACTCAACTCCATGCATGGTTTAGACTCTAGAACCAAGTTCTTTGATAATGCTGGACTTCTTTTTTAATGATTCATCTCCTGAAGTCCCAGGCCTGTGTCCTGGACAGTTGTCAAACTCCATAATTCTGCTTTTGGACTAAAACTCACATGCAGGCAATAATGAAGAAAAGTGTCAGGGTGAGCACAGTTTGTCTGATATTTACCAGAGCACTGTCTTATTACTAAAATAATGTGCTAATTTAGGAATGGTTGTTATAAAAACACAATTGTTAATTTAAGCGGGTGTTTAGAAGCATTGTAGAGCAAAGATTGATGATCATCTTGGAGGAGTATCACAAGATGCACAGCTGTATGTCTTAGACCTGTGGGACAAGCTGAGCTGTCAGCTGGTGGTGAGGTGGATTAGTTGGCCAGGAGGTCTGTCTGACAGGCAGTTTGTCTGTCACGGGACAACCTGAGAACTCATGGATGTACTCCAATGGTAGGAGACTGTCAAATTACAAATTGGAGACCCTCTTGGAAGTTACCTACACCGAGTCCTTGGCAGTTTACAGCTGAGTGTGAACTAATTCAGATGATAGCACTTACCTCTCAGTGGCTGTGGAATTATGA
This sequence comes from Fistularia tabacaria, assembly GCA_901007705.1. Classification (NCBI taxonomy): domain Eukaryota; kingdom Metazoa; phylum Chordata; class Actinopteri; order Syngnathiformes; family Fistulariidae; genus Fistularia; species Fistularia tabacaria. The sequence continues at coordinate 108,905 of CAAKHD010004536.1, forward strand.
TAGAAAGCAGTGAAATGTCCTCTTTATGTTGAAAGAGAGAGCTGCCGAATGAGAGGCGTTCCTTCCCATTCAAAGATGGAAGCAGAGATAGTTCAGCAAGAAATCTCCAGAAACTGTTAGAGGTGTTGGGAGCAGGTCCAACTGAGGGAAGACAAGGAAAAACTTGAGGGATTACGAATCTCATCTCGCCCTGGAATCTCCTGTAAAATGGTCATCTTTTTCACCTGCACTGACAACATCAAATATCTGATGGAGAATTTTCACTCAGAAATGTTACAGCTTGTAATGCCACATAAGGCTCATATCCTCGTTGTGGAGAAAATAGACTTTCTGCAGTCCCATGCATCACAGAAACCCATGATTTGCTTTTGGTTCCTTCAAGTATCGATCCCACTATGTGGCTGCTTTTTTTCAACTTGTGCAATCAACAACTCACTTTGGAATTTAAAGAGAAAGACTGTCAGTATAGAGCATAATTTAAAAAACAAGTATTATTTCTTTACATTACTTTCACACATGCAAAAGCAATATATGCAATAGAGAAGGTAGGACACCCAAAGAAGATGATAATAGTTATGGTGACACAGTAACCGTTTGACATTACAGGATGATTGCAGATGGAGGGCAGTAACCCGAAAACAAAAGAGGATTTATTGTCACACGACAACACACAAACAAAAAAGGAAACTGGCCTCCAGGGTGTATTAAGGCCTAATACAGAACACAACTGAATCTATATTTTATTTGGAAATGGCTAAATCCTTTCAGGATAGCCTCAAACGGCGAAAAAAAAAGCATCTTTACCTGGTCTTTACTGCCAGTTTAGTTGTGATATTATCGACATCTTCAATGATGACTGCAACATGTCAAAACCAAACCAAACCATACCCAAGCAAACCAAACCCAACAAAACAAAACAAATATTAACATCTTAAGGTTAATCATTCTGAAGATGTGAGTCATTTTTGAATATTATGAATTTGATTCAAGTCTCAGCTTCAACAGATTCTTGCAGTTGGGTGTGAGCAGCAGTCCAAGCTCTGCAAGACATGGGCAAGTGTCTTAGGCCGTGTACCATTGGTGACCCAGTATGATAGATGATGGCTAACAGCTCCCTCCAGAATATAATGGCAAAAACCAAGATATATAATGTTTAACATGACACATCAGGAGGAAAAATGTGAGTTAAGACATGCTTTGCAAAAAAACCTTGTTATTACATGCTTTTCATATTTTCAAACAGTAATTTTTCACTTTTTACATTACTAGTGGAAGTGTTCCAAAAATGTGTTACTTTGCAGAAGTGCTAACAGTGATCTTTAAGTCATGAAGTAGGGTGCTGGCTTCACAGATGTTACTTTTTATATGCACGCATCCAATATAAAATGAGATTATGAGTGTCACCTCTCCTCTGTGTGAATGAATAATCTTGGACTCTCTCGTAGTTCGAGAATATACTTTCTTAGTGTCGATTGGCATATTTATCGCTCTGTCCAAGCATCAATGTGACAGTTAATTTATGTGGAGGTCAGGCGAGATGGCCATGTGAAGAGGTTGTCAAATAAAGACAGGAAAATGTTTTTCTACCCTAGTTAAGCGCTGGCAGCAAATATAAAGGGCCACTGTTACAAAATTAATGTGGAGGAGATGCCAGAGTAATCATCAATGCAGGCTTTCTGTGTGGGTGGGTTTTTGATGTGCAGGACTCGCGCTGCAGTGGTCTTCTATGGCGGTTGAAAGCCAGGAGGTTTGCCCAGCTGGGACAGAACTATGGTGGATGCAATATGCCTTTCCTGGGTCCTACAACGGAAAAACTCTTTGGAGAGAAATAACGAGAGTGCTGAGAGTGACTATATAGCATGAAAAGGATTTTTGGTCACTGGAAGTAGCTAAATGTAAGCTTGTGACAGCTTAATTGGTAATCCCACTCAAGTGCCTTTTGGGTGCTGGCTAATTAATAAAGAATATTTTCTCGCATAGTATAGCTCTCTATGTGTGAAAAAAAACAAAAAGATCTCTTAGATACAGAGCGTTGGGTAGCATGGTTTTGTTGACCCTCTTTGACCCTCCAAACATTCATCCTTGGAAGTGAACACATTGAAGAAAGGCACACGCTGTGCAAACACTGTCAATGATACATTAAGTATCATGAACCTACAGGACAGATCAAGCCTAGTCACCATTACATTCCACACAATTAGCCTTGAATTGCCCAAAATCCTGCAGAAAATTAAAAGCTTTACTATGCTTTTTTGTGCCCTACTTTGACAAGTTTTCTGAGTAAAGTTCTCTTGTTCCTTGTTGTTGCCACAGTAGTGGCGACCATGATATCACCTTATTTGCGGAAAGTACGCTAATCTTCCTATTCTTGCAATTTCTTAATTACAAGCAATAATTTCTGAGAGCCTTGACTTGCTTCCTGCTGTGTGAGCCTGGCTTCAGGCTTGAAGCATTTCGAGCAGCTCGAAGCAATTCGAGCCCAACATCTCGGGCTCGAATTACCTCTGCTTCTTAGCGAGCACACATTGATGTTATCCTACTGGCACAATCATAGAGCATCACAGGAGCCCATAGATACCATTGTGGCATGAAATATGGATGCAGGAAACATAGATTCTGCCTCTAAGCCATTCCTGAGTGAGCCATCAGGAGGCCTCAGCTATTGGAAGTCCATAGGGACTGAGGAAGATACCCATGGAGTGGGGATTGGTTTAATGATTCCATGTATGTGTGTGTTTGTGTGACTGTGTGTGTGTGTGTGTGTGTGTGTGTGTGTGTGTGTGTGCGTGCATGTGCAAGCCCATTTGTATATGTGCATATTTATGTTTAAGTCCTGTGTCTGGAAATAAAAGGTTATGTCATAGCACTTTACATTGGTTTTAATCGTTTGCACTACTATCCTCACAAGAACTAACCTGCTGTTAACACAGCGCTATGGTACTGTCCTTGTATCAGCTTTTTCCTTGAACCTTCACATGTTTTGTCATTTAGTACTGTTACAGTTACTTCAACATCGCGCTGAAACAATTTTTCCTGCGTCGCAGAATCTGAGTTTTTGAGACTGTGAAAAAAGGCCTGGGATATAAACCAGTTCTCAGTTGAGCCTCAATACTAAAAACTGGTGTAATAATGTTTGTCCAACTGTTTTAACTGGGATCACTCTATCTGACGACAATTAGTTTGACTTAAACATTATTTTTCTGACTGTAAAATTATGACCTAATGTATTAGACAGCAAAAGAATACAGGATGTGGCCAAAACCCACCACATATTCATATTTTATTTATCTTATTTCACATAAATTATTGTTCATGAATCTTGTAAATTTCCTGGCATAATGATATCTTACATAAGAATGCATTGTACAAATTATGTTTCAAAAGAAGTGTTTTTTTTGCTCCAAGTACACAATAAATACCAACCAATATTCTCTTTTTTCTCTCCAGTTCCCTTCAAGGGTCTGTGAATCCTCAACAGAAAAACACGAATATTCTTGGCCTGCCAATAATATTGAGTAAAACTGGTTAATATTCAATCTGACTTATTCAGAGATTTGTTTATGGACCACCAATTCGAATAAAGCCTTGATAAAAGCGCCAGTTTAATGTAAATGTAAGGTGCTTATGTCATCTCTGTGTGTGACTGACAACTTTTACATTTGTGCCACCACCCTTCTTTCATGTTTCTAAGGACATATGCAATTCCTAGATTGTTGTAACCAGCAAAGAATTTGATAAACGTTGGAAGTGTTCATTTTTGGCAAGATGCAAGTTATCTTTTTTTTAAATTTCCCTAAAATGCCTTGGTATGAACCAATTTTATAATGTTGCAGGAGCATCCTTTTTCTCATTTCATCACCTTGATGTGTCTTAAATTCAGTTCTATTGGTGCTAGGAATTTCCTGTAAATGCAACACTGAGGGGGGAGCTGTTGTGACCCTTTCAAGCCCACATAAAGCTGTGCCTGGGAAAGTGATGAATGAAAACAGTAAATCACCAACCATAAAATCAAAACTATGAGGCTAAAACATGATGGGGCTGACAGGGGAGTAGATTTCCAGGCAATGATTTTACATGAGTTTGTCACTACAAGCCTTTCAGATGCCTATAGGGATACAATGCTATAAAAAATATTGATTTGTGAAATATTTGAAAATGGCAAATCCAATCGAATTGTAGATCTAATGCCCAATGGATAATAGTAAAAGAGAGATTTAAATGACTAAAGCAAATGGTGAAACTTCTTTTAATCTATAACACAATTGATTCCACGCTTTTGACGTATTCTCTATACACCTATATCAATATATAATGTCACTGTGCCACAGCCACCTGCACCGACCCAGCCTCCTTTCATCACCTAAGCCCTTCCAACAGACGTTGGCACTATGCATGACATTGCAATGAGCAAGGGATGGAATAGAGGTTGACTCTCAATCAGAAGGGAAGGGGTGATGAGTGCAGGTGCTGATGGAAGAGAAAAGTAATTGATCTCTCATTGTAGCTGGCATGGCATGGCAGAGGCCGAATCCACCTCCCTCAGGGTTCTAGTTAGTGCAACGCATTTCTTAAAGTGAATGATGTAATGCATTCACTGCAGGATTGTTTGTTGATTTATTTGTAAATGTGTGTTTACAAACTATATGGCAACACGCCAGCTTTCTTCAAACCATGAGGCGCATGTATGCTGTGAATATGTGTAATTTTATATCAGCAGTTCCTTTCTCTCCATCCATCTTTTCATTTTGCGTATCGCATTGTGTGCCAGCGTCTCCATGTCTGGGTTTAACCAGCGGATAAAATAGAAGCAAAATCGGTTCAGCTCTGTCACATCATGTGCTGTGGATTGTTTGATAAGAGGGCTTTCATAACCTGTAAAGATTATACTGCACATTGAGGAAAATCACCTTTTACATTTATTCATTGGCTTTAATGAGATTTTCTCGCAATGTGTTTGCATGTTTTAAGACTGACAAAAGCGCAATGTTTGCTTTAAGAGAACGGCCACAGGCACTGACAACCAGCACTATCTGTATAAAAATATCCCCTGAGCAAGCAGATCAACAGATAAAGACGATTATTTCACTGTTATTGGTCTGCATTTGCTCACTGTCGATATTTCAGCAATGCTGATGAATCAAATAATAGCTATATATAATAACTATAAAAATTTTCTCACAAATCTCCAGGAAGCTTTCCCAAGACCTACCTGTTTCAATCTCTTATTGTCTGACTCTAAGCTGAGACGAGTTACTAGGTAATTATGGGATAATAATAATTACTGTTATTACAATTCAAGTCGTACGACTAAAATAATTTATAACGCAAAGGAATGTATAGTAAGTAATTAAGAATTCTGAAGACTAAATTAGTAAAATTAGATAAAATTAGTGATTACCAATTAACTGGTGATTTCACTTATCTACAACGAATGAATGCTTGCCAGTGCATCAGCCATAGCAGCTTTAGAAAGTGTTAATTACACTGTTTAACTCTTCTGCTGCATGTTCTGATATTAACAGAGCTTGTGATTTAATGTGGTAAAGTGATTTGGCTATTTGTGTCTTTGATAATGATATTTGATGCTCTAGCTACCTTATTTGTTTTAACAAGCTTTGGGTATGTACTTCAGGCTGTTGGAAAGTTTGCTGTTGAGTTGATAATTATTATAAAATATAGTTTAAGTTAGTGTTTTCTTTCTTTGAGTGACTGAAAAATATCTCTTGTCTAAAATACTTCTGAAGAATCTGAGTTCTTAAGTATTTTTTGTTTTGAAGTTTAATCCCTGATTTTCAGGGGAGATTTAGAGTTTGACGACACTCTGATGTTAAAGGTTGGGAACAAGCTATTGAAATAAGACAAAATAATTAGTTAAGCTTTGTCAAACTTTTTGCTCATGAAATCAGTTCCTCTCTTCAATGTGAGATCCTCTTTTGTGACTCTTTCAAACCTAAGCACATTTCTGATATTAAAGTCAAGTTTTGATTTTTATCTGCATCGTTTAACATTGAATATTAAGTTGAATTACACATCCATGCTATAATAATCCTACATGCCTGGATACATGAGGCTGTGTAAGACCTTTACAGAAAAGGAGCATGTGTTGCCAAATAGGGAAAATGAACATAAGATGAGTTGCTTTTCTATTGTTCTAATATGAAAAGTTTTTTGTCAGTGTTTTATTGCCCTGTAAAGATTACAGGCTGCAGGACAAGATTTTTATAGATTGTGTTAATTTGAAAAAAATTACAATGTGCTCGTCTGTTTAAACATGTTTCCGAAAGGTAATCCTTTCGACTCTGCCTGTATACTGCTTCAGGCAAGGATGGTCACGGCTTGAATTGGCCTCAAATAATCTCCTGCCACACTATTGCAGTGTCTGTTAATCTGTTGTGTCCTGCCGCTCTCTGTCTATACATTACACTGCCCACAAATAAGCAACACTGTTTGCACTAGAGGGATTTAGAATGTATATTACAGCACTGCAAATCAATTGGTTGACCTGAAGCAAAGCAAATATTTGTGTGCAGAATTACATCAATTCCAAAAGCCATGCCGTCTAGCATGTCTCTCGCCTTTGTAACTGCTCCCGCTGGGTTTCCAATCTGCATCCAGCTGCTGAGGACAGGATATGAATATTCTGAGCAGTTATTTTGCATACTGAGCAAAGCAAAGCAAACACCTAAAATATTCCTATTAATGGAGGCTAAAAGATGCTGAGAGGCAGCCAGTTGTCAGGGAACAGGAGATGGCCCATATTGCACACCCATGATGTGCTCTCACCCAGGGACCATCTCCTCAGCAGGGTTGATTGACACGGCTCCAGAGTGATAACTGCCAGGCCTTCGCCATGTACGGTATTTGTGATGGAAAATCTTGCCTGTCGTCCTCCCCCTCTTCTCCTCCCCCTTCTCGTTCCATCCTAATCTGCTCTTATGGGTCTCAGCCCATGGCGTCTTAAACCCCTCCGTCTCCAACAGCTGCTGAGAACAGGGAGGTATAGAGAGATTAAATGAGTCTTTGCGGCCTCCTGAAAGAATTCCCACATGCCACTCTGCCTGTAGCTACTGCTAGTGTCTTTGATCCAGTATGTTTTCCAACCAGAGTGAGTCCGTCTGCCAGTGCTATGGGGGTCCTGCACATGCCAACCACCGTACAGACCTCTTTAGACACAGCTGTTGAGCTTATCAACATTGATTTGTTCAAGGAAGATAAAAGGCTGAGCTTTTCTCAGATCCATAGTGCTGGAGAGGCACTCATGTGCCCTCTTTGAGTGCCAGACGTACAATTCTGATACTTCCTTTTTTTTTCCTTTAACACCTAAAAATTTTGGAATATACTTGTTCAATATTTCAATCATAGAACACATGTGGAAACCAAGAATGGAGATTATTTTACACGCATAACAGTGCTCCTTATCAGGCAAAGTTATGTGAACTTAGTTTGTGGATGACAGTATGTTTTTTTAAGACAACCAGTTATTATGTTTTACATTGATCTTTGCTCAACTTTTTCTAGTATGTATTTAGCACGCACGAAAAGGTCAAATACTCAAAAAAAGAAAAATAATGTAAGCATGGAGATCAAAATCAAAAGGAGCTAAGAATATATGTGCTTTCTTGTTATACATCCATCCATCCATCATATGCCGCTTATCCTGCACTCAAAGTCAAGGGGGATGCTGGAGTCTATCCCAGCTGCCATCGGGCAAGAGGCAGGGTTCATCCTGGACTGGTAGCCAGTCAATTGGAGGGCCACATATACAGACAAACAACATTCGCTCACTCAGTCATTCGGGTCAATTTTCCCATTTTTTCCATTTAATTTCCTGCATGTTTTTGGAGTCTGGGAGGAAACCAGAGAACCCAGAGGAAACACGAACAGACACGGGGAAAACATGCCAACTCCACACTGAAAGGTCACTTGTCGAAATCGAATGAGAGTTCTTTATGCTGTGAGGCTGAAGCGCTTTCTGACTTTTTGAGTGACTTGCTGAATCAGGCAGAGTTTAAATAACATTTGATAAATAAATTCTATATCGTTCTGTCATCAACATCATTTTATTTATGTTTGTGTGAATGATTTCGTACTGATGGAGGATTTGGATATTTGGATTTCTAGCTTTAGCCTCCTGACCATTCAGTAAACCCCCTGTGCAAATTGCCGCAGTGCTGCAGCCCTAGTGAGAACAAGGACAAGAACAGAAAAATGTCTGTTGGATATGACGGACTGTCACCATAAAGATCTTTAAAAATCTTGAAAATGTGATTCTAGATAGGAAAAGGAATGTGTTTCCGTATCACGGCAGATTCATGCATAACATTCAGCTGAGATACACTGTGAGATACTCCCTCTTCCAAGGTGGCTTGGACCTGATGACAGTCTCATGGGGATTCCTGCTGACTTACATTAGGATTCTGTAATGAAAGGCTTCAGCTGCCATATGCAGACATAAAGCTGATAGTATACAGATGAGTGCTAAGTCCTCCACTTTTTAGTTGTAGGTAAATCCACAGACCTTTCCAGCAGGTGAGGGAAACTGTGGAGCTTTTATGTAATTCCTGCCTTTAAATTCATCCTCTTAGAAATTAGAACATATATCTGCATCCGCTTTATTAAATTTGCTCATACTTTACAATGTTTAACAACACAAAACAACAAAAGACAAGACACGAAATTGAAGAGGGAGGTAGATGTTCTGGAGTAACTGAGGCTAGAACCTAGGACGTGTTTAACAGTGAATGTGGGTATGAGGCTTTTATTCATCCTCCTTGTGTTCATCTTTAGAGTCGGTCGATCTCACCACAAACCACTTTCTTTTTTGTGCCTTGTCCTGCAAACATAACTGCTCACTGAAGCCATTGTGACCATTGTTCTGGTGAGTGTAAAGAAAATTCCACTCACTATTACCACTTACCACAAATATCTGCTGTTAGTCAGGGAATAATTAACAGCTTCTTCATGAACTTTTACCCTTTGTTATCATTTTGGTGAGGGTATGGATGAGGCTACTGCACTGCTATTCACTGTATGCTAGAGGAACATAGTGCGTGTGTTAAAAGATTCAATTCGTAATCCATTTAATTTGATAATTACTGGAGGACAGGGGAAAAGATTCATATAGAGCAGCCATTTGTAATAATCTTCCCATGTGACAGAAAAGTCATTGAAGTATGTAACGATGATGTATTTATGTCAACATTATACAGACTTTTTGTGCTGTGAGGGATATAATCATTCATCGTGCCAGAGCCATCATTACAGTATCCAAGGAGCTGTGTGAATTCACAGGAGAGACACCTGCATGTGCACAAGAGCTCCCCTTGATAATATTTTTTCTGACTACTGGCTATTACAGATAAACTTGATTACCTATATAGACTATTCATTCTACTTTCCAGAGGAACTGTCTATGTGATGTTCACTATCACGGCAGCATAGCACTGTTACGAAGTGGCTTATTTTAGTTCAATTGAGGGTGTGACAACCAGTCATTTGCTTTATACACAGAAGACAGGTGAGGAATTAAAACCCAAGAAATGTCCATATGACACATTGACACAACTTGAAAATGTGTCTTTCATCTATTTATGATATGAAATTGATTATTACATAAAAATTTTCTGAAATGTGCATGCCTATGACATCTTTCAACCAAAATGCAATCAGAATTTGTTTTACTACCAAATATTACTATCAGCTCCAAAAAGGCAACATCAATTTGACTCAGCCCGTAGTCCCGTGGGATGAGTGGCCACAGCCCCCCCGAAAACCCAAAAGGGACTCCCAAAAACAAACTAGTTGTCAGTTACTTAGAAAAGTTGTGAAGGAGTGGCCTTCCACTGGGAAGCAAATATGAATCATTGCCAGATGCAGGGCTAACAACTCCCTGTCAAAAGCGCTGTACTTCCGCTTGCTATCCAGTAGTTTGTGGCTAAAAAAACCACAAGAGGCTGCCATGCAACCACAGCCAACAGCAATATTAGATGCATCTGTCGTTAACGCTATGGGTGCTGTGGGTGCGGGATGGGGGAGAAGGTTGTGTTAGTCAGGGCGCACTTAGCCCCATCAAAAGCCTGGACCCATTCAGGAGTCCAGTCAACTGCGTCACTCGCCTTCTTGAGCTGTAAAGCCCCGTAAAGTGGCTGAAGGAGGTGGGCAGCATGAGGGAGGAAATGGTCATAGAAATTAGCCATGCCCAAAGAACTCCTGCAAGGCCTTGGCCGAGGTCGGGCGAGGAAACTCCACAACTGTTTGCACCTTCTAAGGCAATGGGTCTGCTCTTTGGGGAGAAATGCAATGACCCAGCAAGTCAATCACCGGCGGTCTGAACTGACACTTAGCCGGGTTGACTATGAGGCCATGTTCGTCTAAACGACGAAAAACCTGTGACGCCCGACAGTCGTACGGAGAAGTCCTGGATGTGGAGGATGGGGTAGCGGTCGCTCGCGGTGGCATTGTTATAATGGCGAAAGTCGGTCATGAATTCCTCCTTAGGAGTGGCCAGCTTACCTGCGTTAAGGCATGCGAAAAACGAAGGCCCCAACGTGGGGATGAATTGCTGTTTAGAAGACCCAAGGTAAAAGGCGGGTGTAGTGAATGACAGGAAATCCGCTAGCAAACACTGAAAAACATCTCAAGATGCAAAAAAGTTAGCATGTGTTAGCGGCCCAGCACTCCCTGTCACACACGGAAAAGTGGTGAAAAATACGGCATCAATTAAAATGGAGTTCGTCACGAGCAGACCATTCGTGCACAGGAAGTTCGCACCGATGATGGAACCGTGATGGAGGTGATCACGAAATCCCATAAAATATGGCGGCCATGAAAAAAAGGACACAGACCTTGAGCCAAAGGTTGCAATGGACGAGCCGTCAGCCGCGCTCAGTAGCGGGCCGCCGCCCCTGGCCTGTATGTCCGCTCTTGTCGGGGGGAGCAGGCGCTTCTGTGAGCCAGAGTCCACCGGGAACCATCTTCCTGACCTCGAGTCCCTTATGAACAGCAGCTTGGTGTGTCCACCGTTATCCACAGCTGCCAGTCGAGCACCGGCCTTACTTCTGCACAGGTGCAGTTGCTGCACAGGAGCACGACGGAACGCAGTGCGGCGCCTTGCTGTAGAACTGCTGGTGGAAAGAGCAGAGGACAGTCCTGCGTCACCTCTGGACGGTTGCTTCGGCCACCACAGCTCAATCCATGTCCCCTGGCACTGTCTGCGGGGGTCAGCCTCCTCTGCCAGACCCTTGCAGTTACCGGCGGCCAGACACCGGGAGTTAGCCAAGGCCGTGCGTACCAGGGACGGGAGCTTGGATGCAGAAAGATGTGCGGAAAAAGGAAACCAGCTCCGATCCCCGCAGCGACAGCATGTTGTCCATCAAGTCCACAGCAGTCCCTTCACCCAAACTGCTCCGCGGCAGATAAGACTGTACCTCTGGAGCAGACGCTGTTTGAGGGCGGCGTATTTACCTTGTTGCGGTGGGTCACGGAACAGCTGCACAACCCACCTCATGGACTGCTGGTCCAGTGGCGTGATAATGAGGAAGTACCTGGTGTTGTCCGAGACAATTCCACGCAGGGGGAAAAGTGCCTCGACGTGCCGGAATCAGGAGGCCAATGTCATTCTGCCAGAACTCCAGGAGCCCCAAAGCTAACTTTATTCCTTAAACACCAATGACAAACTGACAGTCAACTTCTTTGTACCAGAATGGCCCCAACCTAAATCATGCCCTCAGGCCGGAGTCCCATGGGGTGAGAGGCCACGCTCCTCAGTGTCCGTCACTAAACAATATTTACTCAATGTCAGGTTTGCAACAGCTGGACTCATAACAGATTTTACTAGAAGGAGTGAGATATACAACACCAAGAGACACAGGTTATGCTACAATATGCTTGATACACGAAGGAAGAGTTGCTAATTTAGAAAAACCTGAAAAACAAAGCTTATAAGACGGGGCAGGCAATCAGCTCGTTGGGAAGGCAGATGCAGACACTGAATCCCTACCCAGTCAATACATGTTTAATTTCGAAGGAACAGGTTTGATTACTAACTGGAACAGGTCTCCTCTACTGTCAAAATGGTAATTAGATCAAAATCGTTATTTTGATTACTATTTCCAGTTATTTGGTTTTATAAGATTTATGGCCTTGTTAAGTTATTCTATGTACAAGTTTTTGTTCTTATTTTTTCTTTCGATTATTTGTATCATTATTGAGGCGATGCAGAATTGATTGTAGACCAAGGACTGATTATCATCTGAACTCATGTTGAATGCTAAATATAAAGTAAAGAATTAGAAAATACACAAAGGAAGGCCAATTAGACAAACACAAACAACAATAACAATAATACAAAGAATATGGACTAATTTCTAGCAGATGATACATCATGTTGCGTGTTGCTGTTTTATACATGTCAAGCATTTAAAAATGTCAGTGATTTATTTTTTTTCAACCACCTTTTAAAACCAAGTAAAAAAAGAAAAGTTTGCTTTTTGACAATTTTTTAACAAAATTAAAAACTATATCAACCTTTTTCCATCTCTTCACCCAATCAATTGGTGTCGAATATAATGTAACTTAGTATTTAATGCAGATATCAAATAATCAGAGAATTCTCAACAAACGATCTTAAATGAAACATTTTAAAGGCAATAAACAAATAACTTTGTCCAGATTAAAAAATGTGTGTGGTACAAAAATTCTGAAAGCAATAGGACATCTACCTTCATGGTTACTGAACTATGGAATGTACAATTCCATAGTTACATAGGTACAATTCAATTGTACGTTAAACATCTGGATATTCCGAATAAGATGGTCTCACATGAATTTTTTTTTGACAAAGTCCAGTAGAGTCCACAAACAAACAAATGCGAAAAAAGTGGAATTGCTACTGTCACTGCTGTATGAAAGAGGCATGGTGTTTGGCTGATTGATAGAGAAAAACTTGGTATCATGCATGTATAAATAATAATTACAGGAAAAAACGGTAATAATGACAGCAGTAAGATTACCTTTTTTTTTACTGCATTTAAATCCTATTTAATTAGCTATTTATTTAACTGAAAGTGCTTTCATAAAGTCCACCACCTTAAGACAATCACCCTGCATCTCTGTTGGACTCCATAGGGCCCAACTTTGGTTCCAGCTTCAATTAGATTGTTTTGGTTGAATCTTACTGGTCTTGCAGACAGGGCTGCAGAGAAGCAAAACATGTTTGAAAACATGCTGTGTATTCCTTGTGAAGAAAAGAACATAGACAGCTTGCAAACATGAATAATTTTAGTAGCAGCAGAGACAAATAATCTTAAGTAGCTTTTTTAGTAAGTCAACCATTTTATTGATGATCCTGTTGTATTATATCTGTTTTATCAAGCTGTAAATTACATCTGCTGGGCTTGTATTGAATTGGATCTATATATGCAAGTCGACCCTCAAACCTGGCTTCATAACACTGAATATACACAAGGCTGCAGGAGGAAAGCAGTGAAGTCTGAGGCTTCATGGGTAAATGGATAACACTGAAATTACTTAGCTATCCTGTGATTTGATAAGAAAACTTCAAGGCTTTCCAATTAGCACTGATTTTTATTTTTATTTTTAAGAAAAAAAACATGATCATTGCAAGTGTCAGACGTTGGTTAAAGTTGAATACAATACAGAGAATTGTCCATTCTGCATTTGTTGCACTCTATAGTGGAGGTGTTCTTTAGGCTATTGGAACAAAAAGGGGCTTGAAGGTAGCCCTTTGAACAAAATGGTTTTACTTTGAGCACATAATTTCTTTCAAATGAAAACAACTGGGAAAATGGTCAGGGGAAGAAATATCCCTCTGTTGGGAGAGATGTTCTTTCAGCACTGAAATGCAATTTTACAGGGATGGAGCTCAGTATTTAGATCCACAACATTAGAATGCTAGCATGCAAATCTAATTTAGGCTTAATTTGATTTGCATTCGTTTGGAAGTGCCACTTCTCTCCCGTGACCGTAGTGAGCCGTCATATACAGCAGATCCCAGCCTGACCCACTCTCCTCAGCATATCATTTGAATTATCAGTCCATTGGTTCTGTGAAATCATGGATCATCATCTCAACAGATTTTAGATCACGTGTATAGTTCATCGTTTTTCTAGCTCTTGATTTTGTAAGGAATGCAGCTATGCTAACAAGTGAGGCATTTAAACACATTGAATAGGGATGGCACCATGGCGCAGAGGTTAACACTTCTGCTTCAGAGCAAAATGTTCCTGGTCCAATGCCGACTGGTGCCTTTCTCTGTGGAGTTTGCATGTTCTCCCTGTGTGGATTTTTCTTGGTTATCTGGTTTCATCTCAAGCTCCTAAAACATGCATGAGGTCTATGGAAGACAATAAATTACTCCGACATGAATGAGATAGTGAATGGTTGTATGTCTCTGGATGTAGCCCTGTCATTGTCTGGCGACCAGTCCGGGTACCTGACCAGTACCTTATTTCTTGCCCGTTGACAGCTTGGGACGGGCTGCAGCCCCTTTGTGACTCTGAGTGCTGGACAAGCACTATAGACAAATAATGATTTTCATCCAAATGTGAGAAAAATGTAGTCCTTCTAACAGTTTCCATGTCACCTTGTCCAGAAATGCGACAAAAGCAAGAATTCACATGACTTTGAAGAAGCCTTTCGATTTTGTAACTACAGCAACATTTCCATCTATTTATTGCATCTAAATACTCTGTTAGCCTGATACCACTTTGTGCAATCACCAGTATAAGTGGTTTTGTAGGGAATGATGGTTTTCTCATTAAGTGTTGATCAAAAATCCTTTGAAGTGCTGTAATGTGTTGACATTTGATTGAAGCAGGCTCGACATTCCATAGCTGGTATCTATAGTACTAAGCTAACCAGGGCAAAATGATTACATTTTGATAGGCTTGGGCTCAGTCGTTCTTGTTCGTTGTTACTGTCAGTTTTGTGTTTGCAAATAGGTTTTTGTCCCTGCTTTTGTTCTGCTTTTTCTTTTTCATCCCAGGCTTTCTCAGGCCTACTCATGAGTGTTGTTCTTAAGTCGGTATGTCCAGATCAGACTGTGTTTATTTGTGGCATTATGTGAGTGTGTAAGTGAGAGCTCCTGTACAAGTGTTGCAGATTAATCAGTTTACTGAAAAGTAAGCTAATTATATTATACTGGGACCTGCACTTATCTTTTGTGTGTGTTTGGGTTGTAACATGCACTCAGATACACAACACATAATGCAGAAAGATAATGCTTTATTGATCTCTGTAGGGGAAATTTGCCAATATTGGTAATTAGATAAAGAATATGGGACATGGAGACCTATTTTTAAGTGCATTTGATTCCAGTTTGGACAGTTTATATAGGTGTTGCTGTGGAAACCAATGAAAAATCTTTTTTTTATTGGATATAAGATGCACAAGAGGGGTCTATTTCTTTTAATCTATTTTAAATTCAAGAATCCACAAATTAAAATATATATTTTGCCTTAAGCACATATTGGCAGATAAATGCAAAATGTTCAAAAGTCACAAATTCCCTTGTTGATGTAAAATTATTTTATTCCTGATGAGGTTCTCTGTTTGGCACCATATGCTTGTTTATCATGAAGGGAGCCTTAGGAGGCACCATTGCAACAGCTCTTTCTATCTAGCCTCCACTGTTTGACTGTGTCCATTTTTTAGTTTCCTGCTTGGAAGTTTGACGTAGCTGCTCCTTTTCCCTTTGGGCAAGAATTAGGGTACTTTATAAAAAAAGATCACAGACTGCTTGCAATTCTTCTAAATTATCATATACTTTTTGTATTTTAGAAATCTTAAACCTTATTTTTTAAACGATTGCTGTTATTTAAGTGCCACGAGGTAACTGATTCAAATGTTATGCATAAGTACACACACATCGAGTAAAACAAAACAAAAATTGTACGAAATAAATAACCAAAATGTTCCTTGTCAGAAAAACAAGAATAATATTGTTTTGACTAGTAATTTACAAGATTTGGTGAAAATATCTCTCATTGTTTGTGTGTGACCTCTGTAAGCCCGGAATTGTTCACCGAACCCAGGCAAGGCACAGAGCCCCCTTCTTTGCTGGTGCCTGATGACGAGATGTTTAACAATGCTGACTCTGCCTGTGGTCCTATGTGCCCACCAGCCATTAGTGTGGCCTGTCTGGAAATATCGAGGTCAGGCTTAGTCCCTCTGCAGCAGTTTCTAGGGCACGACATGTATCAGAACCGCTGCACAATTGAAATCCAGCACAAACAGCTGGGGGAGCCAGGGGATGTCAGCAAGGTCCCACACGTTTGTAGGTTATTGACTCTTCAAACAGCATGCAGAAACAAATGGCCCCCTATTGGTAATTTTTTTCCTTTGTCTGTGCATCTCTGTTGACGATACAGGTGGTTACATGCAGTTAATGTGGATAAGTTGTTAAGCGTCACTGTGGGATTCAACCTCCTACAATGTGCCTCGACAGCACCAGTACAAGTGTTTTTTAAATGAAAGGGAGCAGCCGGGTTGAGCCCTCTCTGAATCCACATATGGTCAAGTTGTGTCGTGCCTCTGTGCATTAGTCTGAGACAGTTCCCTGATTAAAGCTCCTTATGTTCCTGCCAGCATCTCTTACTAAACTCAAATTGCACTTTTTAAATAGCTCTGAAGGATCAGCCTTTTTTATGGAGAAAACATTATGTACAAATGCAAAATAAATGTTCCTTTCTTAGCTTTCTATTGAACTTTTTTGCAAAGATAAAATTGTCGGACACTCAAAGTGATTTAATGCCCCTCCTGGTCAAAGGTGAAATTAGTTATCTTACATGATTGACTGCACTTACCTGGTAGAGACATGAGCCAAGAGGTTACTGTTGACAAGTGAAAAGTTCCAAATCAAAACGTGTCATTATTGTTCAGCAGAGACACCAACAGATGTGAGATTTATTGGGATTCATTTTCTGTTTACTGTTTTTTCAAGTTTTAAAAGGTATTTCACAATCATGCTGATTAACAGGTCTCTTTTCTCTTGGCTGCTCCCTCTAGGGGTCGTCGCAGTGAATCCCCTTCCTCCAGCCCTGTACTCTGCATCCTTTTCTGTTACATCAACTATAGTCATGCTCTCTTTCCCTCGTCCATAAATCTCCTCT
Organism: Fistularia tabacaria; assembly: GCA_901007705.1. Classification (NCBI taxonomy): domain Eukaryota; kingdom Metazoa; phylum Chordata; class Actinopteri; order Syngnathiformes; family Fistulariidae; genus Fistularia; species Fistularia tabacaria. The sequence goes on from CAAKHD010004536.1 coordinate 126,034, forward strand.
TTGGCCTTCTGTCTGGTAGTTCCAACCTCAGCATCCCTCTACCAAGATATTCACTATCCATCCTCTGTACATGTCCAAACCAACTCAGTCTGGCCTTTCTGACCTTTTCTCAAAAACATGTAACATGTGCTTTTTGTCTGATGGACTCATTCCTGAACCTATTTATACTCCTCACTCCCAAAGAGAACCTCAACATTGTCATCTGTTACCTCTAGCTCTGCTTACTATGTTCCTCTTGTCCATTGTCTCTAAACAATACAACATTGCCCGTCTCACTGCCATCTTGACCACTTTACCTTTCATTCCAGTTGATTTTCTCCACCCCTTCAAACTTACTTGAATGTGTTTCTTCTCTTCATTTAACTTGAGTAGCGGTGAAAATTGGTATTTATAAGTCAAAAAGAGAAAATCTTGGGCTAAAGAATGATGAAATGCAACTCACAGTACATTAGATGCCAGAGAAAAATACCTAACTTTGTGGAACATTTCAGTCTTTGAATGCAACACAGCATTTTTGCATACTCACAATTACAGATGCCATTCACATGGCCCAAGAAATTTTGATTTCTCCACAAAATAATAATGTTATGTTTGTGAAGGTGGCCTGGCAGTGGGTCTGTGGCAGTTTTGGTTTGTCATGGAGTCTCCAGTTTACTTACATTTCACATTTTGGTAGAATCTTTCTGTAAGGAAAGTGGTTTATTCACCAGCTGCAGCAGTGTCCACTCAAACTACATTCCCATAGTTAACCTGTCGGTGAAAAGCAGAGAACCTCTCTTTGGGAAAAACTGCTATGGATCATTAAGTGCAGCCCTGCCTCGCATGCATACTTTCAACAAATGGTCTGTGGATTTGTTGACTTGCTTTTTACAGGCCATCAAGATCTTACAAGCTATGAACTGTGTTTCATCGTTTTAGCAGGGGCCAAAAAGGGTATAGCAGACACATAAAAATACTTTTAGATTATTTGAATGTGGCTAATATTATAAAAATTGTATGTTGTTTTATAGAATGATGAAGCAAACATTAGAGATGCTTTGCCATGAGCTACAACTAGGAACTAAGCTAACTATGGTGATGCACTTATTTTTCCAAGATGGAATTCCTTGAGACGTCCACATTTTTTGGAACCCTTCTGCATCATCAGCAGGTATCTCAGGGTCTCAGGTTTTTCACCCCTTACCCTGAACACCTCGCCTGAGTGGGGCAGCAAAGACTGACTAGCCTCCACCTGTAGAAGGGTTCTAACTGTGGGTCCTCTTCAGCCACAGCCATCTTGAGCTGGATCCGGCTGCTGGGGCTTTGTCCCTGGTGCCTTCTTCAGCTGTTTGGGTTCCAGCCCAACCCTCTGCAGGAAGTAGCTCACTGATTTTGCTGGGAACCTGCGGTATCCCACTTCAATGGGGTAGCTGGTTGCATGCCATCCCTTTCAAGCAGCTTCATCGACTAGGTCCTGGTACTTGGCTTTTTTCAATTGGTGGGATGTGGCCAGCCTCTCTTCCCAGCATACCGTGAGCCCAGCAACAATGATGGTTATTGTGCTCCTAGATAGCAAGACCATATCTGGTTGAAGGGAGGTCACTATCACATCCTGTGGGAAGACAAGTTTCCTCTTCAGGTTCCCGCTCAACTCCCACTCTGAGGCTCCTTGCAAGCTAAAGGGTGGGATCTTGGCCACTCTGCTGGCCTTATGAGTTTTGTCTCCTTCCCTCAAAAAGGTTGTGGCTTTGTACGGTTGGGCTTGCATGTTGTTGGCCTTGACTCGCTGCTGTTCCACCCATTTTGCGATTTCCTTAAGGACCTTGTCATGCCTCCATCTATACCGCCCTTCTGCCAATGCCTTTGGACAGCCGGTTAGGATGTGGTTCAGAGTGCATGAGAATGCGCCACACTGCTTTCAAGATCGGTGTGCCCCTTCTTCAAATTTCTTGGTGTTGGCAGCAGGTCAGTCACGGAATGCAAGAGAAAGCTCAACTTCCCTTGGTCGGTCTGCCACAGCTCCTTCTAGGACAATGGTCGCTCCTGTGCCTGGTCCCACTGCGTCCATTGGGCCCAAGGAGGCAAGTCCGATAGCTGTCACCTGGCGTTTCTCCTCCACTGCTTTTCGGACTCTCTGCAGCACAAAGCCTCAGCTGGCTCTGGCATCAGCCCTGCTCCACCTCCTCTCGCTGTAGTGTCCCAGGCCCAGTCGTCCCTTACATACCACGCCCATGATTTCCTGGTGTTTCCAGTGAGCCTCCGCTTCCCTTGCGGCTTGTTGGGACTTCCACTTTATGCTGCATTTGATGGTCTTGCTTGTGTGTCTTACTTTCCCATAGTCAGACGAAAGGAGTGTACGAACTGCCCTTGCATTGGTGGCTCTAAACTCCTCCCCTACCAATGAAACTGTCAGAATAAGTTTAGAGGTGGTCTTGTTGTACTGGTTGGTCATGCTGAAGGATGGGGGGACTCACAGCTATGTCTGCAATAACTTGCTACACAGTCTTTCCATTCCTTCCACTTGGGACAAAGAAAATTCATAGAGTTGGAAGGGCCGTTGCAGCCGGGGTAAGATGCCATAATGGAAGCACCAGACTTTAAAGCTTCCGAGCAGTTGGCTGTGTTTGACTGCCTTGAGCCAGGTGTTCAGCTGGGTGTTGGTGCTCCCAAGGTTGTCACTGTTGTTTAGGGAGCTGTCATATTGCTTTCCAAAGCAATGGATCCTTTGGTCTTGGATTGTGGGGATCTCCGCGCCTTGGATGGTGAAGGTATTTCCCCTTAGCTTCCACCTCAGGATACTGAGGCTCCTTGACTTTTCCAGTTTAAAGTGCAGGTGTGACCATGTCACTATCTATTCCTGGATACACTGTGTACCCTTTAAAGATGGAGTCATTACGTACACATCTTCCATAAAAGCTCGACGGGCAGGGTGTCTTGTGCCGTCGTCCACTTTCAGGCCTCTGCAATGCATTGCGCTTGATATTAGCAACATATTCATCACTGCTATGAACATGGCCACGGAAAAAAAACAAAAACAAAGCACCCATTTATGCCATCACAAGCTCAACTACTTCTGATGGAATTTGGTAGTGATCCAATGCCTTTCGGATCAGCTGTACTGTTCTCTATTTCCTACCTTGAACAAGAAAGGGTCCTACCCTTGGGCTTTCCTAGTAGGTCGACTGTGAACCGTAAAGGATTGTTGAAGAAGGCCTTCCTCTTACGGCGCTTCTCCTTCTTCTTCTCCCCTGCAGTCTCAGCTCTCCGAAGCTGGATTAGCCTTTTCCGCGTCTCTTTATTGATTTCATCAAGGGCTGCTCTTTCCTCAATACTTGCTTCCTACAACTTTTCTTGAGCGTCCGTAGTTTTTCACGCTGCTCTTTGATTTGCTGTTGTCTCCTGCTCGGCCCTGCTGTCGGCCTGGGAGCTTTGCTCTCTTTGGTGCCAAAGATGTCATACCATGCCTGATAAACAAGACTGACCATAGTCTTGACCTTCTTGGCTGCATCTCCTTTCAAGGTGTCTTCCAGGATGTGATTTAGATCGTTGTCCATTTGAGCCCATCTGCGTCGTGCTGCTGGAGGTAAGTTCAAGCGTGGTTTCCTCGCAAAGTCTCTTGGACTTTCCGGTTCGCTGACTCCTCCTGTGCTTTGAGTAGGTTGAGCCAGGAGGTGTGGGGCACTGTGGTTTGCCCCCTGGCCCTGGCCCTCCTCCACCGTCTGACGAACATCCCTAACAAACTCAGAGAGGTTACTATGTGTAAGGTCAGGTGCTCTGCGTTGCTGGCGCTGCTCTTTGCACTTGGACTTGCCTTGGTGGATTTTGATGCGACGCTCGTTCTTGAAAATCCCTCTACAGATGTTACATCTTCTTTGGCTTCGGCCTTCTGTCTCTCCGCATCCGTTCTCATCGTCCTTTTTCCATTGTCTGGGTCTGTAACCATTGATCCGTCCAATGGCAGATTATCCTCCCTCCCTCCTTGGGGGTATTCTCTTTCTTCAGAACTCATAGCCTTTTGCGCACTGGGTGCTAGCCCTGACACTAATGCATGCCGTCTTTCCGCTCTTTCACGAATGTGGGTTGCCCCCCACTGCCAATGGGCCTCTTTCCAATCAGAGCATCAGAGATGCTTGTCAATGAGCTACAACTAGGAACTATGCTAACTATGATGATGCATTTCTTCTTCCAAGATAGAATTCCTCTAGGCGTCCACATTTTTTGTGGAACCCTTCAGCATTGTCAGCAGGGATCATTTTATAGTTTTCATTTTTAGCAGTTTTCATGAAAATTACATGTTTCAAAAATTGCACTGTTTCCCTATCATACCAGTTTGATGAGGAACAAAATGCTTGTCAGATAAACAGAAATCAATCATGAGCAAAGTTTTGTCAAAAAAAGCCAACAACATATACAAAAATGACTCCTTATCGTTCCGAAACGTATTGTGCAGTCTGTACTTAATTGTAATTCTCATTTAGTTTCTTTAGTTCTGGTCAGTTGCTTCGTTTTGTTTGCTTGACTTGACATGATCAACCCCCACACTCACTGGGGGTTGATTGTGGGACATTTTGTATTTTCTTATTCATTCATCTCTTTTTATATACTTTCACTGAGCCCCATTGTCATTGCTGCACTTTCAAGTTTGGAGAAACAAAATATGAAAATTATTACATTTTCATCCTCTATCAGGGTCCTGAATCGACATATTTTCTTCCTTTCCAGATACTGATACCAAAGCTTCACGTTGAGCCTTACTGGGAAAACTGAGTACTATGTTTATTGCAACAAATATGTTTGGGTTTAAAATCTGCTCAAGATATTTTGGACTTTATTTTTGAGCAATATTTTTCCTAATTCTGAAGATTCTCCTGGGTAATTTCTCCCCCTGCAGCAGTCTGATGAACAGAGCGTAGCTGCTTGGCTCAGAGCCCAGGCCAAAATGACAGGTGTAGGAGTCTTAGGAGAGCCTTGGCTGAGTTAATTTGGATTAACTGCCTTGATGTCGAAATGGGGGGGGGGTTCATAGTAGGCTTTATCTTCAGCACGAATCAGCTCTCCGTCCTCTACATGAAAACACACCACATACACTCCAGACATGGTGACTGGGGGGATGTAATGGATTTTTTTCTTGTAAAAATTCTTTCTCCCTAAGCTACTTGCTTTTTTTTCTGTTGATTTTTCTCCAAAGTTCCTTGAAAACACAAATGAATTGGCTCTCCTTTTAACAAATACAGCATAAAATCAGCTGAAAACTGGTACAATACTGGTACAATTTACATTGATAAAAATACATGATTACATATAAAATAAAATCACAAAGATATTCACTTGAAAATGGTTGAACACAAAATTTGCTAGAAACTAACTTAAACTGCAGAGGAAAACTTTTAAACGGAAATTTAATAAATTCCTTCAAGATGAGCAGTTCTGTTTGTTAGCATTCGCCTCAATACAACTGAAAAAGAGCAAAATATCAATATTACGGTCACATGACAATTAAAGGAAAATCACTAGGAAATTGGAAATCACACATTATAAATTGTATGATGAGTTTTGTTTTATGAAGACTGTATACAGGGACTTCCCCTCATGTGTTTTCAACCTGCTTGTGATGTGTAGCTGACTTGTTTGCATACCTAATGGAAATATTCATGCATGCATAGGTCTATTTAAAGGAAAATCTGAACACTATTTAGTTGCCAATACTAAGTACTTCGTTTTTTTAATCAGTTCCTTGGTGGTCTCAGTGGCTCCATGGCTCTGACACTTCATCCATCCATAGCCAATGAGGCGGAGAGAATGAGGCTCGCAGCGGCTTCTGACTCACCCCACTTGCATCCCCTCGGTGGAACTGCGCTGAGTTTCTTTCACATGCATGCCCTTTGGCCACATCCTCGTGCAAATTCTGTGATGCCTGGAAGTGTTCATGGATGCCTATTTTAAGAGGTGCCTTCCTTAATATCTCACAAGTTGTGAGAGTCTGATGTTTCACCTTCACACCAAAACTTGTGAAACAATTTTCACCACTGCAAAATAAGTGATCCTTCTTCTTGACTGTTGCAAGTCCCTTATTCCCTCAACTTTTCACCCCAACCCAATTCCAACCAAGAATTCCTCCTCTTGCTAAAAAATGCTTCACTGTGTTCACTTTCTTGCTTTCTTATTTCAAACATATAAAAATGAAGCTGCTGGGAACATCAAGAGTCATATTCTCCATATCTTTTGTCATCGTTTTCTAGTGTAAAAAGTGATTTGACTAAATTCGGTTCTTTGTACACAATCATGGAATGTTTATGAATTGTTGTGTGATACTGTTTGGTCTTTTTCTCCTCTCAAATAAAGACTCCTTTTTGATAAATACAGTGTACATCAGGGGGCTCTTAATCGCTACCATCATGAACCATAAATGTAAAAGTGAAATCCCTATTATTCTCCAACCACATCTTTTTCCCACCACGAACTTGCTCTTGGCAAGGCACACCAGCTGGATGTATATCATTTTCACAGCATTATTGCGGGAACTGGAGGCCCATCATTCATCAACTGTAAAACTCTGATAGAACCTCAAAGATTACTTCGAGGTGAGGAGGACATATAGATTGGTTATGCCTTGGCGTAGGGCGATAAGAACAGGGCTTGAAATAAATATCACATATGTTCTCTTAAGTAGGGTTAATACACGATACTAATACTAGACTGTACAACAGTACTACCTCTAACAAATTGATAGACTAATTGCAAATCTTTTTTCCATAGACTGTGGTCCCTTTTTTCACTTACACGAATTTTAGTTTAGTTTAGTGGTCTATATAAATACTTAAATAGAGCCAGCTTCAGTACAAATGTTATTGTTGGATTTGTGTGTGTGTGTGTGTGTGTGTGTGTGTGTGTGGTAAATTGTTATTGCTTCATTAATTGTTTGTTCAATGTGCAGTGCTATACTTGCTTTCTCTCCAAAGATTTTAGCACAAAATTCAACATTGTGTCATTCCATCTGTGTGTGTTTGTGTGTATATATTTATCACATTTTTGCCCCAAAGGCCCTTCTTTTTAGGTGAAGATAGTAAATTTGTAATCACAAATGGTATTGTTTGGCGGTAATTAAAAAAAACAAAAAACAAAAAACTGTAAGCAAACTAGTTCAGATCACGATTCAATGATGTTCATAATTGATATTTTCTGAAATCTAACCAAGCACTCTCTGCTTTGATGTGAGGGTTTGTGAAATTATTTGGTAGTTTTGATGCAATTATTCTTAGGTCTCATACCGGAATTGTGGTCTTGAAGAAGGTCTGTGCCAATATCAATTTAGATCTTGGTTGTTCCCCTTTAAATGATACCACTACAACAGCACAAAAACATGACCACTAGCGGATTGAGGGACTAAATAGGCTTTGCCTATAATGAATTGTTTGTTTCTTACCAAAGCTTAATTAGTGAAATCTGTTCTTTCCATCCAAACCACAATTATGAAGTATCTTCAATTTTACTTTGATTACCAGTTCAGATCGTTAGAGCAGGAATACAAAAACTGGACACTATGTTTCATTCAAGGATACTCCTAAACATCTAGTGTCAAATCACTTCATGATGGTGGACATGGTAGCGCAGTGGTTAATGCTTGAGACTCACAGAAGGTAGGTCTTTGATTCAATTCCACCCCGGGCTGGAGTTTGCATGTTATCTCTGTGACTGCATGAGCTTCCTTTCGGCTTCCTCCCACAGTCCAAAACATGTAGGGGTTGTACTAGTAACCCTTTAATGGCCAGATGTGTAAATGAGATCATACATGGTTACATCTCTGTGTGGCCCTGTAATCAACTGGTCGAGGTTGTGCCTTTCATCCAACTACCGCTGGGATAGGCTGTAATCCCCCGCTGCAACCCTGTGTGCAGAATCTGCATTCGAGATAATGAATGAATGATTCAGTGATGACCAAAATATAATGACCTCAAGTGAGGTAACAGAAAGTTGAACAAAACATGCTGAAGGGTAGTAATGGCAGTTGACCAGTTGAGGGAATGAAAAATCTTCAGAAACAGATGGTTTTAATAATGCCGATAAGCACATGGTTTCCAAACAATCACATGTCAGCCATGATAATAGATGTAACTGGACTTAGTCATGTTGCTATTTTTCCAAAATCAGATGTGTGAAATTCAAACAGTCATGTTATTATGGTTTTAGCCGTCAATCTTTATGAAAAAATGTCAGGATGAGTGTTGCAACTTCAACAAATTGGATCTTATAAATGTTGTTTTAGCCACTGGTTTCCCTGATGGGATATAGTTTTGCAGCTGAACCAGGAGCAACCCAGCACATTTCTGCAAGAGAAATAAATGAATGATATGTATGTTTCTCAAGAGGCAATGCAGTGTTGGAATTCAACATACTGCTTGAAACACAAGGAATGTTTACATTTCCATGATAACGAAACGAGAAATGTTGCAATGGAGTGCGATCATAATAATCCCCATGTGAAGAAGTATGTTTTTATTTTTTTCCCACCACTGTCTTTAAGTCTGGATTCTGATAGTAAACATGTCATCCACCACTAGTGATGCGTTCACCCCCCTGGACTGTGAGGGAAAGGCTGTTTTCATGGGGGAATCATGCATAGCACAGTGATAGTCCAGCATGTGTCGAACAAATGGAATAGCTCTGAAACTTGATACTGGAACCATTTTTCATTTCAGCTTTGAAATCTAGCATCCTCTTGAGTCCAATTACTGGGTTTTAGGAAAGGCTTAGTACATCTTATGTTGATGAGATGCATCAGTCATTCCAGGTCTGGCTACCATTGCCCAAAGGAGTCTCGGGGTTCCACTGTACTGTCGCTGCTTCTCTAGATTGACAGGCAAGACAAAGAAAAAAGTCAATCAACATTAGTCTTCATCAATTTGTGTTTAAGTAGAACAAGGCAGCAAAAGGTTTCACTGGGCAAGGAAGGTGGAACTTTAAATATTTCACAAAGTCACATATTGCAAATGCATATCATTGATTATTTTATTTACTCCCTCAGGGGGAAGTCTGTGTATTTTAAAAGAATGTGTGATGCAAGGTTGAACATTATTTTCATCATGATGACAGTGTCAGCCTGTCATAGGATTCATCCTCATTCCCCATATCCACGCTGGCCAGCCTTTTCAATTGTTTGTCCTTAAATTTCTTCATCTGTCATGTCAAAAGCAAAGGGCACTTTGGGTTCACATGAATATATGATTTGCAACTTTTAATATTCATTAAAAAAATTCACTCTTTGGTGGACATTCTTTGAAAACTTGAAAATGTCTTGATATATTGGATGTTTTAATAATTTACATCTAACTTTGTTCAATGGTCTGAGATTGAAATGAATATAACTAAATTTACATTAAAATTGGTCTTGTCACATCTTTCGCTCGGTGCGTTTTTCTTCTGCAGCGGCTAAAAAAAGGTTTACAAACGTCTCTTAATTGGGTAATTAATTTAAAAATGACAGCTCTGTATAAACATAGCTATTGTAATTGTTTTTCTCATGTCAACTTGTAATATTGGCTAAACTTCCATGTTGGCTGGAATACAGATGTCAACTTTGTCAATTATTTTAAAATCCCAGAGAAACCGGAATTGAGGCAATGTCAAGCTCACAATGGAAACAGTGCAAAAAGGTCACCACTTTTAATCACCATTTTTCCCTATACTTTTTTTCAGTTTTTTTTTTTCCAAATAGAGAGAGATCTGAGGCACCAGTATATACCCCCTCCCACCTTTTCACGTTAAAAGTCAAAGTGCAATGACAATGCTTGGTGTTTTTTTTCAACAAGTTTTGTCACTTGAATTTAAATACAAATTCTTTTACTGTTTGAGTTGTTCAGCTCAAGCAAAGTTATGATATTTTTTACATTTAAAAAAAGTTCACTAAAATCCATCCAAACATCAAAACCAACAGTGAGCTGATTTGACTAATAAAGACTGACAGTACATACTGCTGCATCCTGATAAGTTATTCATTTGTACTGTAGACGTAAGTAATGAATATAAGAAAGGCAACATATCTGTCTTCATAGTGAACATGAGTCCGTCCAACTAACACTTTTCCTGCTGCAAATTACTTGCTCATTTTTGCAGCTAATGCGTCCTAAAATATTCTTGTTACTTCTTTTTGATTAATGCTTGCTGAAAATACAGTGCCCAGCTGTTTCAGGAAATTATAGCCTTATTTCAAGAATATGATTGTATGCATGACCCAGTTTTACAGATTTAGTGGAAACCAAAGGACTGGGGGCTGAGAGCCATCGGCCAGGAATAGTGAGGGATAGACTTGCAGAAAATAATAATACAACTAATGAATGTGCACAGCAGGAGTACAAGTACTCACAAGGGATGTGTTATATGGAAAGCATTACTCTAATACCATGATGTCCCTATCCCTGACATCAGTTCATATTAAAATATCCACTATGTTATTAACCTATAGTATGTCAGACACAAAAAATTAAATTAACAGTGCCTGTCTTCAATAATGATGTGTTTAATAACACTTTATTTAATTGTTTGTAAAAGCAATCCAGTTTCACCAACATTCTAGGCCAGTTTAATCATGGTATTTTTTTCATGGTTTAAGAACAAAATGAAAACAAAAGCAGCTAAGTACATAGGACAAACTTGTTTTACCAAATTCTAATGGCCAAAAATAACAGAATGTGGATTGCGCTGCTTACATTTTACACATTGTGAATCAATATCACAGCAGGGTATACCTTTATATACTGAGTATTCTGAACCTCTCTTCAGATATAGATGAGGAAAGAAAGGACTCAGTCATAATCATGAACATGAAAACCACTATGTATCTACAAATTTCTGAATGCACTTTTGTATGTGAACGAATGAGAGGATTGCTTATACAGCAAACGAGTGAATGAGTAAATGAGCATCTGTCTTAGTTCTGTGTGTGGATGAACAACTGAGCTTGGAGTTTTGAGTGTTTGGAGTTACAGTTTAGTGATTCATTATTATTGATACCATGTGGCTTAAAAGTGTGACTAAGTGTTGCTGTAAACAAGTATGAAGTTACACTGGATTCAAGGATTCAACAAACTTTTATTGTCATACCAGCACACCTTACAGTATGTGATACGAAATGAGTACCCTGGCCCGGTTTCAAGCCATGAAAGTCAAATAAATAAGAGCAAGGAAACATAGAAAAAGCAGATGTTAACATCTCACAGAACTGTTGTAGCAGTCTGCCAGCTCTTCATGGTGCAATGATCCCTGTTCACATTTCTCCCATCACTTGAGAGGAGCTCTGCCTTTACTCATCTGGTTGAAGATCTTTCTCATGGGTGACTGGACAGAAGGATCAGAGTTCAGGTCAGAGCTTTGCTCTGTTACCTGACTCCGGCATCACAAATGGAGTTTAACAGGGTTTTTGCCAGTGAGATATGAAATTATCTTTTTCTTTGCTCCATCCCATATTTGAGACAGGGTTGTGAGGTGTCAGTCTTTATTTCAGCCATAAGGTGTGGCCTCAGCATCCCGTCACACCACTTTTCTACTCATTCCACATAATAAACTTGGTGATGTATGGATCCATTATGCTATCCTTGCATACTGTAGGCTTCATAACAGGAATGAGAGTAAGTATCTTCTCTCAGGACTAATTTCAACCACTAGAAAATTTGAAAGAAATTTACCAAAAATGATCAAGAAAATGGCAAAAGAAGGAAAAACAACTTTTATTGTGTGTGTGTACATAAATAAAAGAAGAATTTATATTCACTTTTTAGCTCTTTATTTGACAACCTGTAAGTTGGAATGTATTCATTTTTTAATTTTTATTCCACAACCACAGTCTGAGCAGCCTAGGCATGTTAATCAATGTTTTCCCGGATGGAGATCTTAAATATTCCTTTCATCCTATCAGGTCTTTGGCGGATCACACATCACAGCATATTGAGTGTGATCAAGACTTCTGAGTGGCGTGAAGGTTTCACACATAGCCTGCCTACAGAGCTGCATGCTTCCTGCTTCTCTAGGATCTCTGCAGTGCAGCAGAGGGGCAAGTTTACTCTAGAAATATTATCTGCAGCTCCTTTAGAGTAATCACTTTACATGTTTGGCCTGCTTTTTAAAACATATTACCAACCGGCGCCCCTCTCCTCTGTTCTGTATTTTTGCACGCAGTTTTATGGTTTGTGTCTTCTGCACGAAGGGGGCAGGACAAAGCAAAGAAAAACACCATCTTTACTTTTACTATATTGACTTTGGCATACAAAAGTAAAGGAATTTGGTTCCAAGGATACTCACGATTGGTTTCTTGTTGAAAAACAGCAAGTTATGGCCATATGTATGTATTTCATTTTTATTTTCCTTTGGAAAATACATATTAAGCAAATTCAGTTGTGTTTTGATTCATGGCTAGCTTTTTAATGAATGGGTCAGAAAACAGCACAAATCCTTAACTTTAACAAAAGCAACAACAATTATAATCAGAATAATGGACAGCTTTCCATCAAAATGCTACTCATATGAGAGGAGAAGAAAAATCTGCATGAAACACAAAGTTCATTACATGCCCTTAAGAGTTCCATTCTAACAGACCAAAGAAATTCTAAACTGTTGTGAGAAGAAGACCAATAGGAATGGTCAGCTGAAGATGACTGAAGCCTAAAAAGAAAACTGTAATCTGTTGTTTAAGAGATAATAGGAATGAACAGAATGTCAATTTCTCATACAAAAAATATTGAAATATATGATTAAAATATATGATTAAATAATGAAATGATGAATACAAGGTACCAGAGTTTGTATAAGTCATGATATATTTGAGCTTAACAGAGACATGTCACCTAAGTGGATGATACTTTGTTTTGCCTTACATCCAACACTTTGGGTGAAAGGGTTTGTAAACGATTAAACAAACAACGATGGTTAATAATTGTAAGGCATCTTTTTTGCTTTTAACTCCAAATCAGTATTCATGATTTTGCATGATGTTTTCATCCGAGCAGACTAGTTGCTGTGAAACACCTGAGCTCCAGCAGGTGTACTCAGCGACAATAAAATATGAGTAAACTTTAGAGCATTGCCTCTTTGTTGGTGTGTTACAATGTTCTCTCACCCATAGAGGGCAGCTGTGTTCTCTGCTATCTCCAATCTCTCTCCAGAGACTTGGAGTGCAGGCACAGATTTAACTAAAGGAGCTGTATGCCCTGTGCACACTGACCTTTGGGTGAATAGGATTGTAAACGATTAAACAAACAATGATGGTAAACAATAGTAAGGCTTTTTTTTTGCTCTAAACTCCAAATCAGTATTTATGGTTTTGAAAGATGTTTTAATCTGAGCAGACTAGTTGCTGTGAAACACCTGAGCTCCAGCAGGTGTACTCGGTGATGATAAAATATAGATAAAATATAACTTTAGAGCATTTCCTCTTTGATGGTGCATTGCAAAGTTCTCTCACCCATAGAGGGCAGCTGTGTTCTCTGCAGTCTCCCATCTCTCTTAAGAGATTTGGAGTACAGGCACATATATAACTAAAGGAGCTGTGCGTCCTGTGCACACTGACCTGAGTGTGTTCATTTATTTTGTGTAGTTTAGTTTGTTAGTACATTTGTGTGTGTTTACGTGTGCGGACATGGAAGTCTCTAAAGAAGAAAACTGAAGTGCTTGATTTGATCCTGAGCCCACTTGTCTGCTCTTATCTTCCACTATCTGTGTTTTCTCTAACATCAAAATGCTTTTGAAAGGAGCAACCAGTGACTAGGACTGCCTTAAAAGACTTGGCAATGAATAATTGCAGTGAATGGTTGGTTTCCTGAGAAAACATTAAATGTATCCTTGAAAAAATGGGCGCTACTTGCCATGTATGGCTGCAGCCGAACTTTTCTCCTCTGGGAGCACAGTTGGTTAAGGAAAAAGCCTCTCTTTTTTGATACGATTTTTAGGGAGCTGAGGGAGACAAATACAAAGTGGAAGAAAACGTGTGCTGGTATTAAAACAGCTCTTGTAGTTGAGATTCTGGCAGACACTTGACTACAATAGTCTAAACAATATCACATAACACCCCAGGTCTGCAATTAGTGGGTCCCATATTTGCCCAACAGACAATCTTAAGCACATACACAGCACTGTAAGTGCTGATTGTCTCTCCACTGACTTTAATTCATTCTACCACTCTTCCTACTCAGGGTCCTTGGGGTAGTGCCTGGGAAGCCTATCCCAGCTGTCATTGGGCGAGAGGCAACAACCATTCCCTCTCATTCACACACAAGGGCAATTTTCCCATTTTTTCCAATTAACGTTAGCCAACATGTTTTTGGACTGTGGAAGGAAACCAGAGAACCAGGGGGACTTTTATTCTCCTTACTGTTTTAAAGCTGTAAGAGAAGGAGCAGGCGCAGGCGGCACAGCAATTGTCCTTGGAACCGCACATTCCTGGTTCAATTCTCGGCTCTTCCTAGTGTGTCGCAGTGTTGTTGAGCAAGACACTGAACCCCTAACTGCTCCCCTAGCGCTGCAAAAGGGCATGGTTCATCCATGATGGGTTAAATGCAGAGATGGAATTTCCCCACAAGGGATTATTAAAGTATACATTATGATTTATTTTCCTGTTCGAGGCAGTGTTGGTCCCTGATCTTGTTGAAAAAAAGCACAACATTGCCAGTGCTATTTTGTTGACCTTTTATTCAATGAAATTGGAAAACCTGCCTTCATCGATGCGTCATCATTTTGGGTCATTGTCCTCTGTTGACATCCTTTGCTTTGCCAACGTGCAAAAAGTCACTATAGCTTTTTATGCTAGAACCATAACCTTGTAGTGTAGGTAGGTCCTGTACTATAATTAGTTTTATTACTTTATTTGTTGAGTCTTTGGGTGTTATGTGCAGGAATTATTGAATGGTTTGACCTATCCTGGAGCAGAATAGTTGATTTTCCAAAAGCAGAGTTCAAGGAATCATTTATCAGTGGCCGATTACACTCTGCCATCGGCATTTTGTCCCATCTGTTCTTTCAACATGATGGGTGCTCAGGCTCGAATGAATCATTTACCTCAGATCAGCCAGAGAAAACCCGCAGAACCATGAGGCTACCAGCAGAACGGAAAGAAACCATGATTTATTGGCCCCTGCTGTGAATTGTGTACTGAGGGTGTGCATTGTGTATCCACATCCGTCTGCCAGAGGAGCTATCAATCAAAATGCTAATGCTCACTTCCTCTATATGCTAGATATCTCAACAGAGATGAACAACAGAGCTTTTTAAAGCACATCACTTTGCAAATTGTCAACTGTGGATTCTTTCACTTTTATAGGGTTTGTAGGAATCACATTTGCCCAAGGACAATTGAGCAGGTTGATGTCTCATGTGCTCCCTGCTTTCATTGCATCTGGACACTAAACAGCTATGTCCATCATTAATGTAGTAGCAGCGTAAAGAAATAACCTCCTGGTTTGAAATAAATTTTGTGTAAAGATTGGAGAACGGAGGAAATGATAGGTAGAATATGTTTATCAGATGAATTTTATCACTTTATTTTCGTATTGTAAGTCCTCACTTCTAAAATAAATGTTACTGGAGGATTAATAGTTCTATATTCTTTCTATCTCATGAAGTCTGAACACTTATCATTTTGCTAAGTAAGTTTTTCCGGAGTAACAATTTACTGATATTGGAAATCAAAGCATCGGCGAGAAGTCAGAAAAAATTACAAGGACATTTCATAGCTTATTTTGGCAAAATTGGGCTTTATCATTAGCTCTGACTTTGGAATGACAACCCCAATTGTCAAGAAACGATAGTTTTATTAAACAGGTATTACTTTTCCATCATCATATATTCCGTCCGCTTCAAAGTTGAAGGAATTGAATGTCGGTAGAGGTTGTTGGGGCTTTGATCCAGGAGCAATAGTCGCTTCATATCCAGGGGCTGCTTGACTAAGGGGGTTAGAGCAGTATCCTTGGAACTGAACATTCCTGGTTTGAACCTCTACTGCTCCCCTGGTGCTGCTCAGTAGCTGTCTTCTGCTCATGGTTCATCCGTGATAGGTGAAATGCAGTGGTCAAATTTCGCTGATGTTGTGCTCTTTGTATGATTGAAAGTGAATATAAAGACATTTCTTCATCTATCAATGTTTCTGTATAATGAGAGACAGAATGGTGGAGATAGGAATTCAAAATATGCAAATTATTTTATAGGTTTCAGCTATACTGTGGTAAACTGGAGTGTGGTTTTAATTCAAGAATTCAGGTGGCTATACACATATGTCCTATAACTGCGCAAACAAGCAAAGCAGCACAGTTGTATTTGCAGCGCTGAAAGGTTAAGTTCTTAAGTGGGGGAGGGGACTCACATTCCAAGGTCATTGTAGTCCAACTCATACATTTGGTCAACAGCTTTTGTCAGTGATTGGGGAAAAAGACACACTATAGTTTGACTACACTGAGGATTTTTTTTGTCAAATGATGAGGTTCAAGTGATTTTATGGGAATTTGCAGATCCATCGTGTCGCTTTGTAATGATACTCTCTTCCTTTTCTATGAAAGAAGTTCTGTAGAATTTCAACAAATATTTCAGTTAAACATATTGCATGCTTGTTTAAAGATTCTGCCATCATTTCAAACCACATTTACAGTATTAAAACCATGGTGACCATGAACCTGGGTAAATCAAACAGTATTATGGTTTAACCCTGGGGTTGCAACTCTCTGTAAGGAATTATGATTATGGTTCTCCATCTGCCTAAGGCACAAAATGCACGCCACCAGAGCAGAGAAACATTACTTCTTAGCCTGGTGTTTGGTCACATTCTACCTTAAACATACATGTTGTAATATCTTGTCCACTGTCAGAATGAGACTACATTTGGTAAATGAGTACATTTGGTAAATTAGAACAGTACAAGTTGTAGTGACCTTGGGTTTAATATCTCTGTCGTCATAGGCTCTACCTTGTCCCAATCCATCCATTGCTCCATATTGCTAAGGCTGCTTTTAAAACACTACTTTGATAGATTTGCTAGTATCAAGACATGGAAATTTATTTACACTTACAGAAGGTTTAGGTTTTCAGTTCCACCAAAATGTATATATCTTCAGATCAGAGACAAAGGAACACATTCAGCTTGAATGAGCAACACAGACACTAAGACTTTATTGCTTTGAGGTGTTTTGGTTATTTCTGTTCCACCATGTCAGAATCTAATACTGTATGATGTGCCAAGTCAACAAGAAGACACTCCTGAATATATGCATCAGCAGTGAATGAACAGTCCTACAGGATGTCAATAGAAAATCTTGCAATGATGCTGTTAGATGGTAGCATGTCTGTCAAGAAGCTCCCTTGTGAGGGTGAATCATATGCGAGTACTGAGGGATACAGACTATCAGGGCCAGCAGACAAGAGGGGCAAGATGGCCTATTCCTGAAACTTCAGCATTATTTTGAACAATACATTTTTTAACTAAAAATAGTTAAAAGAGTTGTTAAAAGAGATATTAGGAGAATGAGTTTTGAAGAGATGCCTTCCTTAATTCCTTAATTCCTACCATGGCCCATTCCCCCCCTCTGCGCATTGCGCATATGTTGTATGTATTCTTTTTTTTTCCTGTATCTCACATTTTTCACATAGTACCTCTTCCCTTCCATGATTCTTGGTTTTGGACACGTGTTGGATGCAACTGGTGTGATTGATAGATCTGTAATGAACCTTTACATGCACATATGGATTGGCTGAGCAGTTAAAAGGGAAATAGCTTCCACTGTGTGTAAGAAGAAGGCCGGCGACAGAGTCTGGATTGGGAAAAAAGAATGGGATCAGGGAAAAGGGTCGCTGGTAGGAATTGGCAATCATGTAACTATACATGGTGGAAAACCATACCCTACTTTGTGTATGGTATGGTTTTCCACCATGTTGTAAATGTATTGGGTATTTTTCAAGCCAAACCATTACGTAAATCTTAACAAGATCATTTCTTAAAATCAGCATGTATGTACATGTATGTGTGTATATTTATGTACAGACACAGAGACCTGTACTTAAAATTTCGATTTTTCTACTCTGTATCATTGAGCCCTCATGTGAAAGTTCAACATTGATTGAACACAGAAATGCATTGTGACAAAATATCTTCGCATACAAGCAGGCAGGTCTCATATTTTGTTATTTGTTGGTAGAAAAAACAAATTAAATCAGTCTTTGTAAGCTGAAGCTGTCCTTCATCCAGATTTGTGGGGCTCATTATCTGAGAATTGTGATACCTCTGAAAGATGTTTGACATTCGCTGCAAGACTTCACCATTACTTCATTACTTTGCTTGAGTGGCTTTGCAGCATTGGGGAAGGCAAGCATCAAAAATCTTCATAGCTCACCTCGAGCTGCTTGGCCCATTTTCTGTGAGCAGCTTCTGTTGTCCCTCTTCCAACTTCCTTTTTGTTTTTCCCTTCATGTTTCCATCTTGATGGCTTTCAACCTGCCTGTTGCCACAAAGTCCGATAACACTAAACCATATTTCTTGTACACGAGATGAGCAGATGAGCCTTTGTCAGTTTATCCACCTGCTACAGCACAGAGCGGACATGATTTGGTACAATGTGGTTTGTTTACCTTTATGTAATAGCTATTTATGCAGCTTCAACTTCGGAAGTTGCCACTGTGAATATCAATCTCTGGCGTAGCCTTGCTGCGCTGCTGTGTGCTCATGAGTTCCCTGCAGCTGCTGAACAGCTTTCAGGTTCATATGACCTGCACTGTTCATTCTGCTTTGTAAACTCACTACTTAAGCAATGAAAAGCCATTTTTGGAGGTATTAACTTGCAAGTCCTGTTGAGTTTATTCAATTATTATTTTGACACCCATCAAAAATCATAGTTTGCATTGGTTCAAGGGGCTCACTCGACTCTTTTGCACCCATCGCAAGAAATGCATAGTGATACAGAAAAAGCATTTAACACCTGAATTGAGTGACCTAAATTAAAATAGGCATACATTTGTAACCAGTAATGTGAATTTAAAAAAAAGGTAAAGAAATGTGAAATGTTATAAAATCCATCTTTCACTGCTTAGACAAAGTCGGGTCGCGGGGGCGGCAGCCGAAGCAGAGAGGCCCAGACTTCTCTCTCCCCAGCCACATGGTCCAGTTCTTCTGGGGGGACCCCAAGGCGCTCCCAGGCTAGCCTCGAAATATAGAGTGTCCAGTGTGTCCTGGGTCTTCCCTGTGGCCTCCTCCCAGATGGACATGCACGGAATACTTTCCCCGGGAAATGTCCAGGAGGCATCCTGACCAGATGCTCAAGCTATCTCATCTGACTACTCTCCATGTGGAGGAGCAGCGACTCTACTCCGAGTCCCTGCCGGATGGTCGAATATCTCACCTTATCTCTAAGGGAGAGTCCGGCCACCCTGCGGAGAAAACTCATTTTGTCCGCTTGTATCCGCATTCTCGTTCTTTCGGTCACTACCCACAGCTCGTGACCATAGATGAGGGTAGGAACGTAGATTGGCAGTACTTAAATAGTAGTAGTAATAAGGTCGCAATCTTCTTGTCGTGGCAACTGGACTTGATTTTCTCCACTTGAAGATGTTTCACCCCTCATCTGAGAGGCTTCTTCAGTTCTAATGACCTCTGGGGAGTTTCCGAATATAACTGCCTATCGGATGAGGGGTGAAACGTTTCAAATGAAGAAATTCAAGTCCAGTTGCCACGACAAGAAGATTTCGACAAGAATTCACCATGACATGGATGACTGAGAACCTCGACAGACATACTGTAGTACAGTAGTGATGATAATAATAATAATAATTCATGAAAGGAATATAGAAGTAGTCCCAGCATGCGTTGGGTAAAAGGCAGGCTTAGACCTGTTGCTACTTGATCACAGGGCCATATACAGAGATGTACAACCATTGTCTTTCTCATTCACATACATCGGCAATTACAATTCTTCAGTTAATGTGTTGCATGTTTTTAGACTGCAGGAGTAAACTGAGAACCTGGAGAGAACCAATACCGGAGAACATGAAAACACATGGGGGAGGAATCAACCAGGATCCTTCTTGCCGTGACTTTGTTCTTTTTTCCTTTTCCTCATCTCATTGTAAGACGTTGAGACTGCTGATGTGATGTTTTTGGAAAGAAAAAAAAAAAATCCAGGGCAAGAAACAGTGGAATGTTTGTCTGCACACAGAAAAAAAATAATCAACATGACAGTATGATATTTCAGGGCACACTGTGCACCAGCTTTCATTGCAGAATTCAATCATTTCTTATTATCTAATTCTTTCCATCTTTTGTTCCACGCAGCATACTTTGCAAATATTGTTTGACATAGAAATGACTGCAGTCCAATTCATGTTAGTGAGTGTGTGTGTTTGTGAGTGCATGCGTAAGTGATAAAGGTGACAGGCTAATACCTTCACCATAATAGGAGACTAGCTATTCAAGACGTGTCAATTCTCTTCATACATTTATTTTTTCCTTACAATATCCAGGTATCAATCCATTAGAAGTCAGATCAGAAGTTAGATGAAGACCTAAACTGGGCTTGTCATTTACATACTTTTGAAAAAGAAAATACTGCTCCATTTTTAATGGAAAATTGCAGAATATATGTGTGAGGAGCTACACTCATTTAACAGTAAGAAATTTAATTGCAAGAGCAGCAATAAGCTACTTAGTGGCTATACCTTTAATATGAATAGTTCATGTCTGTAGACAGCGCACAAAACAAAAGGTCATGCAGTGAAACATTGATGTACCTGAATAAAATTAGTCCCAAAGTGCGGATCAGATTGGATCAGCAGATTTCCACAAACTATATTTTCACACTGAATGGAATAATGATAAAAAAAATCTTTACAAGCCGCTATCGTGCTTCTGCTAAATTTTTTTGGGGGAAAAATCAATTTCATCAAGGTGTGCTTTGAAAGAGGCACTGTAGTATTAATTTTCTGGAGAATATCAATCAGGCAGCCTTTCTCAGGGGCTTCAAGAGAAAGAAACAATATCTGATGTGTTCTTCCTTCACCCCTGAGAGGCTTTATATTTGGTTCTCTATTGCCACGATAAGTCATGAATGGCCACCCACCACCATAATCAACTCTGCCGACAATAAGTTGATACAACCAGCAGTGAACTCTTGGGACCTCTGATCAACCAAGAAGAGTTATTGCACTGTGAAGGTCAAGTACACTCAAGGTAAATGTGGCTAAGAGGCCACATTTGGGGAACTTCAGCTATTTGATCTATTTAGCTGTTTGGCTCACGGGTGGTCAAAATAGATGACTGCTGTAATTTTTGACAGGGGAAAGAAGAAAGGAATTCAGATGAAAGTGGCTTTGAAATAATTCATAAAGCAGTAGTTCAAACACAGACTATTTTGGAAAGTGAAAGTTGTTTTTTTTTCCTTCCACCACTTTCCTCCCAATAACTTTATCCAGGATGGTACCTGGTTCAAGACCGAGGATATATACATCTTCAGAAATGACCAATATATAAAAGCTAATTTTGATCCAAATTTGATGCTTATGTTAAGGTTTCTCCTGTTTCAAGTCTCGATGCAGAAAAGATATATTTAAATGTGAGTGTAATCTTTATCTATCTTTAATTCGAATATCACAAAGCATAAAGAATGTATATTACAAATTTGATACAACTGTGTGGTTGGGAGATCTTTCAGGATATTGTTAAATGAGCTGACTGGACAACACGCATTAAGCCCCCCCCCCCACATCTGTATGCAGTCCTGTCAAAGAGATAAAGAAACCAGATCCCCTCCTAACCATCATCCGTGTTACGTCATCTATTAGCATTAATAAGTGTCCAGCGCCTAAATCTGAACAGATTTGAAGACAAGGCAGTAGAGGAGCCAAAGGATGTTGACAGTACAGATAATCAGGGGAAGTGTTGCTGAAAAGACAAAAAAGTTACAGCACCAAGGTATCCTACTCAGTATAGGAAATCAAGGATAAAGTATTTATATAGACTGATTAAAGTTATGCAAATATTCTTAGTTATATAGTGTTGTTGACATGCCACTGTAAATTGCAGTCCATATGTAACACACAGAAATGGGAGCTAAAGTCAATTGCAATTCCAGTTTGACTGACTTACTTTTAGGTCATCTGTTCAAAAATATAAGACAGTTACATGTATATTTGGGTCATGGCTGACATTCACATATCCACAGGCTATTTTAAACAATAAAACTACTCATAACAGCATAACTCTATCTTGATTTTACACATCAGGCAAAGTAATGAATTCAAATGACAAGTTACTTATTAAAGCAAGTTAGTGTGTAAAATACAGCTTTATTTAAAGTGATGGAGAAATCTTATTTGATATGGAATTAACAAAAGGACTATTAATTGGAATAACCCCCCTTAATAGTTTGTTAATGAGTCCAAGCGAATAAGGTCAGCATCAGTAATTATACTAAATGTGCAGTTGTCTCTTTCCTCTTCTAATGAGTAAACATATCATGTCAGTACACTTCCCATAGCAAATAACAAGTTCCCCAACACAGTTTTCTGTAGTGGGTTAAAAAATCTCTCTCATTAGTTGTAGAATTGAATGAATAATCTTATCAGCTGCGAGTACAAAAATGGTCGCACATTTTGTTTTACAAGAATGTCACCACAATGCAATGCCAACAGTGGACTGCAGTAGATCCAGTGAAGTGCAGATGTTTTGGTTTGTGTTGTGTATCAAAATGTTCAAATGTGTTTTAGCTCTTCAAAATGCTCTGTTTAAATTAGATTTTTAATCAGAGCGGCAAGCTTCTTCTGTTTTGCCTGGTTGCTTCCTAGGTGGGCACCAGACTGTGGCCAGGGCCTGGGCTGTGCATGGAGAACATGTCGGTGGAGGGAGTTGGAGCAGCAGGCAGGGCTGATGGGCTCCTCCAACCCCTTTTAGCTCTGTCTGGACTTTTGGGGCCTGTCATTTAGGAGTGCAAATTGCTTTTTAATCGATCATATTCCCAGCAAAAGCCACTCCAAGCAGCCACTTGCCTACTTTCTGTTCTATTTATGGAAGCTGCCTGTCCCTGACTGTTAGTCGATATGCAGGGGGGAGAGAGAAAGTGAATCAGACAGACAAAGAACAGCAGGAATGAGTATCATTGACCGATTGATGCGAGTAGAAATAATCTGGTTTTCGTTCCTGACTTCTGTCCGAATGGGTTTTGCTCATTAAAATCACTAAAAGTCACAGCACAGTTTCTTTGTAGACGCAAAAAAGAAAGAGCAGTCATTCCAGGGCAGTGACATATGAGCATCAGGCACTGCTCAATAACATTGCAAGGGAAACCCTATCATTCTCCACCACAGCATCATAGCCAAACCTGTCATCTTTTTTTGACAAAAAGAATGAATGAATGAATGAATACTTTATTGATCCAAGGGGGATTTCGTGAGTTACAGTTGCAGTTGAGCTGCTGTAACAGTCTGCCATCTTCCAGCGGCATCTTAAGGAGGAAAGAAGGGAGAACAAGGGAAAAGGAGAAGGAAATAAAAAGCCACTCTGAAACTAGGCTCCTGCAGGGGGGCACGTTTTGGGATTAGGAAAAAACACCTCAGCACAAAAGTAACATAAGACATTACAGATAAAACATAAACAATGTACGTGTGGGAGGGGGGAGGGTGTTTGCGGGGGAAGGTGTCGCAGCAGAGACACGACAGGCCCTGCATGCTACCCAACAAAAGCGGTTGAACTGGCCTCTGTATGCTGCTCTGCAGTGAAGGGAAAGAGAGGAGGGGGGATGTGTGCATTATTCGTCTTTGTGTCTGTGTATGTGTGAGCCAGAGGACTTCAATCTCCATTCAGACCCTCCCAAATGTCTCTGAGGATGAAGACACAGCCTTTGCCGTGGAGATGACCTCGGAGAGGTTTGATACAGAGACAGAGTCAATGGTGGGGGGGCATCTTGTCCACGTTGCCAAGCTCTCAACTTCCCCAAGTTGGCATCCATCCTTGATAAACGTTAATTCTGTCTACAACAGTTCTAGCCCATAATTTGAGTCTGGCTGTTGCCAGCCTGGCCATTCCTTCAACCATGACTGGCAGCTTCTCAAGTCCTGCCAGCTTCTCCATTTCAAGTCCTGCCATCTTCTCCATTTGCGAGACATCAGGAAACCGCCAGCTCCAAACAGCAGCATACCTGTTATCAAAAATCCAATTATTAAGATGTCTTCCGCGTCCTCCACTGAAAGGATCGACGGGCACATGGTCCTCCATGTCCCCCAGGAGTCCTTCGTGTATCCGGATATTAACGTTCCATCGGGGCATGCGGGCCCACCTTCACCCTGTCTTCTCGTCAAGAAAATGTGGTCGATTACGTTGAGACAACAGATGATCAATTCCATCTCTGGATTTTGGACGAAATGCGAAGGAGAGGCTTCGATGGTTCAGACAGAGACAGCACAAGACTAAGAGTAACAATCAGGGGAGATAAGGGCAGGGAGGGAGAGAGAAAAGAGAAGCGTCTGCCTTTGTCGAGAGCCAGAGAAGAGAGTATAATTTCAACAATGTTTTAATGACCAGTCGAGATTATTTTTTCTTGAATCTATTTAGATTCATAAGTTCAAGCTCAAGCTTCCATTAAACACCAGCCATACTAATTAATAAGCTGACAGGAGCCAAAATTGTTGCTGATTGTTGAATTAGTTTTTGAAAATTCAACTTTTTCATTTTCACTAATATGCCTGCTGGGGCTCGTGAATATGCCACTTTTTGAAACAATGTTTTGTTCTTTTCATAGAACTGAATCACCTCTTTGTTGAAAGAAATATTAAATCTGAAAAAAAAAAAAACACTGGCTGTTATGCTGTCACAAAAGATCTCACAGTGTGCAATACCAGTGAAAGAGGCCGCCACATGCAATCTCGTCAATATCTGATAAGAGGTTTTCGCAATTCAAAAGTTTGTTTTAGTTTTGATTCTCTTTTTTGCTATTGTACACCAGTGAATATTTTTATGCGGCTTTACTCCAAAAGCAAAGACATGGCCTTATTGACATTGTAACAATCATTTCCTGATTGTGACTTCTTTTACTTGGAGCCAGAGCTCTCTGCTTACACAAAAAGAGGAAACTAAATTTCAAAGCCTCGAGGAGGAAAAGAGAGGAATCAAGTTCTTGGCTGTGGATCCTGACAGACAGGACACCAGCCTTCCCGTGTCGCTCAATGCTGCATTCCTCATGTGCCACTCAGCTATTATTCAAGCAGCTCATCCTTGTTTATCGCAATTTCTGTTGGCATCTCCAACATTCCCCTTTCCTTCACTCTTTTAACTAATCAGTCTTCCATGACTGCTAGCAGTGCATTTAAAAGCCCAAATTGTACAGCCACTATTGTCACTCACTGATTCACTTGGTCTTGTTCTTCAACCTCTGCATGTTAGTGTGTTGACTTGGAAATGTTTCAGTTGCCCTGTAAAGTGTGCAGTTAACTTAAAATGTAAGGTGATCATCTCACAATGTAACCACTCGAACAGCCTATATCTGCTGACCATTATAATTCAAAATGAATTAAGTATACAATCAACTTTCGACTGTAATGATACTCCAGACAGCACAGTTTATCTAGATACTAAATGTTTCTTTGCCCCCTTCTTTTTTTCCTAAACACAGACATTCCAGTTATAGGTCTCGCTCTCTGCTCAGCCTCTTCCCTATTTGGTTTGCCAGTGGCAAAAATGGATGTGTGAATGGAGGGTCTCCTACAGTTGCATTGTAGACTTTTCATTTGTTATAGTTGACACCTAATGTTTAAGACTGTGAAAGTCTCACATTTTCTTGGAGGCTAGAGATATTAAACATACCTTCCTTGACTCAGAAGACCTTTTTTATTATGTGCTGTTAGATAATACCTTTATCAGTGTTTGGCACAAAATCTCTGTGATGAAACAATTGTTTGGCACCAGGATTAGATGGCATCCCCTGACATATATTTAAAACTATTTCTTTTTTCTATTTGTTTACCATATATACAGTCCCAATACCTAATACATTGCTGTTATAAGTTGTGAAAAACTCCATTACTAAATCAATACACATGAGAAGGCACAGAGGAATAAAAAAACAACACTTCTTTGCAAAAAAATTCACCATACTGCAACCTATCAAAACCCTAAACTTTGATTTACATGGCGAGAATATTGCAAAAAATATTTCCTTTGATAGTGTTGACATGAACAGGTCAGTGTATTCACCGGTTTTGCTCATTTTCCCAGGTGTACACCTGATGATTGACTGTGGTCCGATTAAATGTCAACCTGCGATGATATTTGAATGGGTCTTTCCTCTCAACCCAAGGTGAGTTAATCTCTTTTCAAATGTAATAGTTGTTTTTTTCTGTTTTTTTTTTTCAAATTTTCAATTATGTATTTATTTTTACTTAACTCCAGTCAATGGCATTAATAAAAATTGTGAGATCCTCAAGTTCAGATTCTGTATTAACCACCAAACCAAATGCAGAGTTTTGGTGACACATTTTGCTTCAGGGAGTTTAGTTTAGTGCATTAATAGGTGATGATGAAATGAGTCATTTACTTTTACGCAAATAGTCTGCCATTCAGATTAAATGGAAAAGCTACTTGTTTTGCTATTAAAGTGTCTTTTGGATCTGTGAACAAAATTTTCAAACACTAAACACAGTCTCCAACTTTTTGATTCGAAGAATAGATCCTGTTGCTTCCTTTGATTCCTTAAGAGGCAGTTTCTTTATTGTTTTTCCAACAGTAGTCATCCTTGTTTTTTACTGAAGTTGCAAAGATCTGTTGCCACCTGACAAACTATTCTGCCATTTATGTTTGTTGCCCAGGAAATACAAGCTGTAGTTGAATCTATTTATGGAAGCTTGTCTTCTCTATAATAAAAAGAGCAGACTCTTTATTCATTCATTTACTGGAACTTGGAGTTCCTACAGTGTGTTTTACCTTTATGCTTCTGAGATTTATCCTGTTTCTGGCTCGTAAAATTTGCAATTTACGTAGTTTGGCAGGAAAGTGTGGATCCCAACTCCAGGTCACGTTCTGTGTCTTTTGTGATCGTAGTACTTTAACTGCTATTTACTGTGCTGGCTTTTCATGGGGGACCAGTTCATCACCGGAGCTGTTCGTGTAATTCTGCTGGGAGATGCAGCCCACCTTACAAAGAGTTATCAGCTTTAAGGCTCAACAAGAGGGAAAAACTCATGCAAAAATTAGGTCCAAATTTAAATACGGCCATGCTTTGACATGTGGTTACTGAAAACATGGGGACTGGAGATTAATGCACCATCCACCACCTCCCTCACACTCTGATGGTCTGTAGGTATCATTTGCGTTTTCATGCTTACAAGCAACAAGTTATGCAGCTAAAATACCAAAAATATCATTCATAACTTATTTTACTTTCTACCTCTCTAAAGCTCTAAAAACGTTCCTTTATTTTTCATGACTATAGAAAATAATTCACCATCTGTGGATTGACTTTCCACAGCAGATTATATTGAACAAAGGCCAAATTAAGGACACATGGGTCATTCCTTAACCCCCTTACTGACACCTGTAATGCAAGTAAGAGTAACTCAGTGGATGACATTCTTGAATTGGAGCCCAAGAAAATTATCTTTTCAGTTGTGATTCCTCACAGGACACCTGTAATCGGTTGACCTTTAATCTTAGTGTTGCCTCATCATGTATAATATTATCCTGTCTATCATAGCAGCATGTTATAAAATATTAAAACATCTCAATGATCTGTATATCAAGCGTATATGTTGGCCGATCATTTGGATGACCAGGTAAAGTCTGTCAAACAGTCAGATTTAAATAGTCTCTGCCAGTCTGCTTTTTTTTTTACAGTTCATTGATGATCATTAGTTGTACTGACTTGGTAGTAATTATGCCAGACAGACAGCATATTGAAGATCGAAGAAAAGAAATCAGTTCATCTTCATCAGTATATGGCTTTCAATGGAACTACTTGTCAAGAATAATAGAGAATAGCTCATCATTTAACACTCATTGGTTTGGACCAGGAGTTGACAGCTGGTTCTTGGGGATCTAGTGTATTTAGATCAGTTAAAAAAAAAGACAGCAACCCGTTTATACGATACTTATTTCCAGTGAGCCATGTTACATTACATTTCAGTCTCTTCTGACTTGTGTTAGCCTCTGCTGACTACTGGCTACTGTTGGAACTGTCAAAGATCAGTTAGAGAAGATTTGTTCCTGGTACTTCAGGTTAGCTGTGTCACACTACAGTTTCTTAGCACCAAAGATTATGACCTTTAAACTCCCTTTTCAGTCTTTCACAAGCTGTTTAGCTGCAAAGTTGGATTTGCAAAGAAGTGATTGCATGCTGTGATCGCAGATGAATATCCGAATTTCACTTACTTCCATCTTACTCATTTCAGGGTGTTTCAAGACCTCCCTCAACAATGTAAGTCAGGAAAGGTCAAGTGCACTTGCTCAGGCTAGAACCACTTGCAATCCAGACCCTTTTCTGAAATCAAGGTCATTTTATCCCTAAATCCAGGGCTGTCCAAAATGGCACTGGTTTAATTAACTCTCTAGAGCTTCTCAAAGAAAGGCCATTTAAATAGTGTGGGAATGCATATTAATCCACGAGCAAGGGGCCAATTACGGTTGACAATCACCGTGTGTGCAGGCATTGTGTGGACTAATTTGACCCAGCCATGACTAAGCTCATTTATTTAAATTTTCATGGTCTCAGGTTTCACAAAATAAAACATCAGAAATACTCCGTCACTATTATGATTAGTTATATTTCATATTGTAGTTTTAAGTTAATCCAGCTCCGTGACTCAGAAGTTTTTGTAAGTTATGTAAGTTTATTTTTAACATTGGGGAAAAGCTAGGTAGTCAGTAGAAAAATGTAACAGTGATAAACAGTTTTTTTCCTAACTCGACTTCGTTATGTCTAGATATAAACGTCCCATTTACGTAACTGCTGTTCTACTTTTAAAGTGAAAGTAGCCAAACATTTTGTGTAGTTTGTGGGAATATACTTGTAGTGATGTGAGAAGCTGTGGGTTTCATTACATGTCAATATAGACAAATTGCAGATTGTAATTTTTTTGTTACACAGCATAGATGTATTAAACTGAAAAAGCAGTATCAACTTTTAATGAATTCCCATCTTGCAATGTCAAAGACTTTACTGATATTTCTACATTTATTTATTTATTTATTTATTCGTTTAATTTTACTTTAGCTGGTGTTGGCATTGCTTATAATATCTTAGAGAGGCGTATTCATTGAAAGTCGTATGCTATATTTTAAGTCAAACGGTCAACCTTTGTCCTGTGGCGGTCAGCAAAGGAACATTCAATTGCGAGCCTTGGAGTCTTGAATGAAAAATGATGTTTATTATCGAGCATCACCATACCACTACACACTACCCCAAACACTTCCGGGATGCACCTATATAAGCTTCCAGCTTAAGCTACGCCCCCAACCCCCAAGTGGGGTGAGAGGCCACGCACCTCAGTGTCCACCACAGTCTTCACCTGGATGGAAATAACAATTGCTCCAAAAGATTCTGAAGTTTCTTTTCCCAACAGTGTTGTTGGAAGTACAGGGGAGGACATTTTATTATGCACAGTCAGCTCATTGTTACATGTTATGCCTCCAAGGGCCGGCCCCCCCTTGAACTCATGAACATTCTCACTGATTTAATGCTCTCCCTCACTGAACTTTCTATTTCATGGACAACTTTGAGCAACCCATATTTTTTTATTCGAACGAAGAGGGACCACTTGCACATTGACTATTGACTAGTAATGGCTTGTTGCCCAAATGTTTGAGATGAGGGATGTGATCTATCCTGTGTCATCATTTCACATGAGGGAAAGAAAGCCACAGGGGAAATATTAGCATAAGTGATACTATGGGGTGGCACGGTGATGCAGTGTTTAGTGCTGCAGCCTCACAGCATGAAGGGCCCTGGTTCAATTCCAACAGGGAACCTTTCTGTTTGGAGATGGCATGTTCTCCCGGTGTCTGAGTGGGTCTCCTCCCACAGTCCAAAAACATGCAGCAGGTTAATTGGAAAAAATTAGGAAAATTTACCCAGATGAGTGAGTGAGTGAATGTTGTTTGTCGATACATGTGGCCCTGCGATTGACTGGCGACCAGTCCAGGGTGTACCCTGCCTCTCGCCTGATGACAGCATGACAACATGATAGGCTCCAGCATCCCCCGTGACCCTGATTGCAGGATAAGTGGCAGAAGATGGATGGATGATATTATGTTGCCTTTTTTCTTGTCCTTACTGTCCAAATTAAGATTAAGCAGCCACTTTTGCGAGGAAGCAGCACCTTGAGTCCCTTGAGAAACAAGTCAGATTGGGATTGTTGTAAACCCTAGGCCAGTTTAATTCAGTGTTTTTAGGAAATTAAAGGTGGAAAATTATGGGTTTGCGTCCACGACAGTAATGGTTGTAACCATGCTAATAACAAGGAGATCATCTTTTTGCAAAGCTCTTTTAGTAACAAAAGAACCTCAGAGGATTGCATGTTTATAATGCAAACAAGTGTGTGTCTGGAGATGCAGTAGCGTAAAGCTGCTATTTGCAGGGTCTCCAAACATGAGTTTGGTTAGACTTAGTCGTTACCCTAAATGGTGGTCCGGGCTCTTTGCACAGTCATCCCAAGAGTTGAACTATTTATATATTCTGTTACTGATATTATATTATTAGTGGGCAATAGAAATAATTTGAGACCAATTGCTCCTCAACCATGGAGTTTGTTAGCTTGCTTGTTTACAGCCTCTGTCAGTACTAACTTCAGAGTGGTGCAATGAAAACACGCGTTTAGCTCAACTGGGTCTTGCTTTTCGTGTGATTGTACTTTTATTTTATGGTCAAAATGCCACCCTTGGAGAACTGCTGCCTTCAGTTTGCGACATGAAAGCACTTTCTGTATTTCCCAAGTTTGTGCTGTTTTTTCATCAGGCCATTGTAGCGAGGTGGAGTCATGGGCTGGCAGCAGAGAATTGTAATATGCTTTGTCTAGTTTAATTTATCAGCTTTTCCAACTCCTTCGAATTGTATCCAAAAAGTGTCAGGTGTATATGTTGCATCATAGAACTCAGAGTTTGCCTATGCTCAAATACAGCGGAACATGTTTTTTTGAGTAACTGCCTTATGATTTATTGAAAGGGATGTCTCTGAGTTTAAATGTATTTTTTTTTTATTCTTCATTGTAGAAATACTATCAGGCTCAGATGTATTTTAGAAGAGTTAGAGAAGTCGATAGTAGACCTTAAATGTAATTTAAATGGATAAATATGCTTATCTTCAAGTGGACCAATAAACTTAGAATGATAAAAAACTAATGAATACCAGGAATTGGATTATATTGGACTGTATAAATAGAATAGCATGGAAGCCTATATTTTGAGGGCATCTCTAGTTGTGTGTAATTGTTGATTATTAATGATATGAATGGGTATGTGAATGAAAAATGAATGAGGATCTCGATCCTTGCTCTCACAGTCAGGATATGATCGGAGTATAACTTGCACTTTCCCCATCTTACCCGAGCCAGCATAACACAGTTTGATACCAGCAGTCAGGCAGCCTGTTCACAGACTAGACATGGGGCTTGATCCAGTGGAAAATGGCTGAATATTGTTGCCTGTTGGACCCTGCCCCAAGGTTACCGCCAAGCCATGCATTGTCACTCTCCAAGGCTGTATGTCAAATGCTTTGCCAGCTTTCTCTGCTCTGTTGTCAGAGTATAGAACTGCTTTCCTCTCTTCAGTTGTAATCGACATCATATCAAGTTCATGTCTGGTGTCTAAAAGCCTCTAAGAGAAGACTGATGAAATGGCTGACAAGCATGGAGCTATAATCCTAAATCTCAATGACTGCCAACCATACCAATAAATTGTACTAATGAAAACAACGTTGTAGTTTCAGATGATGAATGAGGCTGGCTACTACCACCTTCATGTCCAAATCAATGTCAGGTGACAATTCACAATGTAATAGTTGGTTGGTTGGTTGGCTCAGTACTGGGCAGGTCACCCAAAGTTATTGTTGATTTCCTATAAAATAATAGATCTCTACAATATATGTAATTGTGTTAATGATATTGTGTGTCTGATTATATTTTACCTTGAAGTTACTTCCACAACAACAATGCGGCAAGGGAATAACTGCTTTGTGTTATATTACGATATGATAGTTCTATTTTACCTCCAAGCTACTCCATCTTGGCTTCATCTTCCATTTTAATTTCGTTTTTTTTTTGTTATTTTGATTTTGGATGTTGCAGATATACCCAAACTAATATTAATACATCCTTTGCAATATTGTACAGTAGATTCAGTGGTTCAAAGTGTTTTTTTTAAGAAACAAAATGATATTTGGGTGGAAATTTACACTTGAGTAGTAGTAGTAGTAAAAAATAAAAAAATAAATAATAATAATAATAATAATAATAATAATAATAATAATACATTTTATTTGTAAAGCGCTTTTCTGGACACTCAAAGACGCTTCATAGGAAGTACAGTTGATATCACCAATAATACAATTAAAATCAACAACAACATCATAAAAGACAGAAAAAACATACATTAGATGTTAATTTAAGAGTAACATTTTTAGATCAGTAATAAATAATATTGCTGCTAAATGTAACATACATTTTAATTAGTTCTTTTCTGAAGATCTATCTCCATTTGTAAAAAGGCCGCTTTTGGTGCTTAGATGTTTCGCGGGTGTCAGTTAAAATAATTAGAAACCATGATTGTTCATTTGCACTTTACTTCTTAGTCATCTCTGTTTTGACAGTAAGCTGAACTGAAACAATGTACAATTAGCAACAAGTGAAAATTCTAGTATTTGACTGATGGAGAGGAAAGTCAGTGTAATTTGTTCTTCTGTATTTATGGCTGTTCAATTAAGATTTTATCGTCGTTTTTGATCACATAAAATGGCTATCCTTTGAGGTTTTTTTTCTCCTGTTGAGCTTACAGGTAACCTTAATACACCAAAGCATAACGACTTACAACTTCAAAAGTGTTGCTCAGTCATTTATTACGGAACAGTCACATTTTGCTATGAAGCTATATAGAAAACTGTTTTTCAAGAGGCTGTTAAACTCAATTTTGAGAGCGGCAAAGCCTGTTAAAGTGTAAGAAATGTTTGGACCTAGTACAGTATTTACTTCACAGTCCCTAGTACTTTGATAAATTAGCTCATATTGCACACTGTGGTGGGTTGCTTTTTATTGCCAGCATATGACGGCGGGTGAAGTGCAACATTGCCTTTACTGTGGTGTTTTGAATGTAGCAGAGGGTGCCACTGGAGGAGAACCAGTGGGTGTGACTATTTGGGAAACTCCTTTGCAGTGTGTGGCATACTGTCCTTCATGGCTCACTGATGAGGACTGCATAGTTGTGACCCCCTGCACAGACAGCAAGATGTGAGATTTACAAGTAAAAGCACATATAGGTCTCCTCATGACATCATGACCAGATACAGTCATGCTCATGTTCTCTGAAAGAGTAGCTTAACATTCTATTATCAATTTCTGTCTTTTTGTCTATGTATGTGACATTGAAGAGGACATTTAACAAAGTTAAGCTTGATATTATTCACAAATATACTTTGGATAGTCTCTTCTGTTAGCTATTAGGGATGACAGAAGCAATCATACAGAGAGAGCATCAAGGCTGCACCATTGTGAAGAAATTCATATTAATATTTTTAGGAAAACAATTAAGGTGATCCAAGGTGGCGTTGTTTTGTTAACAAATCTCAAATACCCTAATATGCATTATTCAAAGTCCTGTTTTAACAGAGTGCAAAATTTTCAATTCACATTAATCTGCTGTTCAAGCTGCAAGCTGTCAGGTTCTAACTCATTCCATGTAATACAAGAGTTTTACTTTGTCTGCCTTTTCAAAAACGACCAAGAAAAATTTCAAGGACATCGAAAGAAGGGTCTGTCTGTTTTTTGTCTGAGAAGGAAAAAAAAAATGTAGATGCTTGGTAACCCTGTTATAATGGTACTGCTTGGTTCAGATTTATTGAGAATTAAGTGCCTAATGCTGTTTGACTCCCCACTCCTTGGATAACCCCTATGTCCCACAAAGACACACACACTTAGCCTAGGGTGGGGCAAATGACATATCAACATGCTGAATATAATAGGAGAGAATATGAAAAACGCAACTGAATCAAATACTTTCACATTGGCGGTAATTGATGCCAGAGTTTTGACACACATGTGGCAAAATTCAAATGCTGTATGAAGTCAAAATGTTTTTCACTTAACATGTCTTGTCTGATACAGATGTCCTACATCTTTAGAGTATTGGTTATAAATCTGTGATCTGCTGTACAATGAAGAGTGTTATTTTACATCATATACCTAATATATTGATTAGCTTATACATTACTTAATAAGGATCAAAAGACAGAGACATCTGGTCTTCATTATTTGTGTCCAAGGAAGACTGTTCTATATAACGGTGGATAAAAACCAAATTTATATGCACATTATTTTTACCTTTTCTTCTGCAAATCTTATTTGCCTACTTATTAATACATGCCTTAGTTTAACATCCACTCTTGCAAACAGCAATGAATGGAGGTTGACTCTCCCCTAATATTTCTTTCCCATGTCATTTGTTTCTGTGGTGCAGGAGGTAGAGCGATCGTCCTTGGATCTGAAAATTCCCGGTTCAATTCCCTCCTCCTATGTCCAAGTGTTGTTGAGCGAGACACTGAACCCCCTAACTGCTCCCCTGGTGGTGCTAGAAGGCATGCCAACTGCCCATGGTACATCCATGATGGGTTAAATGGAGAGAATGAATTTCCCCACGGGGATTAATAAAACATACATTATATTGAATCCACAATCGCATCAATATGAAATGCAACTTTACAATGTTTCCACTTACATTATAAGATGTAGATATACTAATGCATCACAAATAAGATTTAATTATGTATAACTGAAATCATGATTTTACAGTATTATCTCCAATTAATTAGCTTTCACAATATTTTATGGCAGCCTATCCTTAGACTATATCGAAACCATGTGGAGGACATTTAGTCTCAGAAAAAAGCTTTGCTGATCTTACATCTACTAAACCCTTATAAATGCTTATATTTACCGTTATGTGATGGAAAAAATTGTACCTCTCAGGACACAGTATTTGCAGAGGGCGCACTTCCCAGTTCAGTCTTCGTGTCTGAATACTAAAAATAAGACACTATAATATCAAATAAGCAGAAATACTAGATGCTAGTGAGGATCTATTTGGGCTTTTGGTATCTGTATCTTTAATCCCGGCATCAATTGCAACT
The DNA here is from genome assembly GCA_901007705.1 of Fistularia tabacaria. NCBI lineage: Eukaryota > Metazoa > Chordata > Actinopteri > Syngnathiformes > Fistulariidae > Fistularia > Fistularia tabacaria. Next base: position 161,334 of record CAAKHD010004536.1, read on the forward strand.
CACCTGCAAAGAAGTTTCCTCTCAACCAAATCACTTAAGTTTCATTTAATAACAATTAATGACATACATTACAATACAATGGCACAACAGTGTAACAAATTTTTCCTTTCTGCAAGCTAATTCTGCTGTTTTGATAATACGTCATGTAGCTGAACATTCGGATTGTTTGCTCATAATCTAATGCAATAAAATGGTAAAAATGAAAGGTGAGTTTAAAAGAGGTTTAAGTCCTTCTTCTCGGCAGGGCAAGCCTCTTCTCAAACAGACAGGTGTGATAGAGCTGCATCTGTTCCTCTTTTTATTACCGTTTGATTTTATTCAATCATGTGCGTCATTGAAGTCTGGCCATGATAAATCTCTAGATGGAGTTTTTCTTCTTCTTTCTTTACTGTGTAGTTACAATCCAAGAATCACGTTCCTCCCCCAGATTAGCACGCGCTTTCATCTCCTACTGCTGCTTGACCTATTGTGCGGAAACTGGAGTTTATCTTTGTGTTTTGGCAGGAATCACGAGCATATATGCATGTTTGTTCCGTGTGTGATGAAGAGACAGGAAGGAAGGGAGTTTCGCCTTCGCCTCTTGGGCTGCAGAAACACTGTATGGTATGAATGTTAATTGGTTTGAATGCTCTGCGTCACAGATAAGGCACAAGGCTGCTTTTAATAAAATGAAGATCAGGATGTTACACTGTCTGGCCCCACTGTGGTAAGAATGTTTTGTGCATTATTTGTGTGCGAAGGCATGTGAAGTGGCGTGCATGCTGGAATCCCTCCCTTTCCTGCCTCTCTCCAACACAACTCCACATCCCATCATCTCACAACAAATTGAGAGACTGAAGTATTACAGAGCACGAGGTGATTCACAGGGAGACTCAAAGAGCATGTATTATTAAGACTCAAGCAGCAAGGTTTTGAAGTTATGGTAATGAGGAGCCTTTTGGTGCTACAAATCTTAACAGTCATTTGAATAATTTCTCTGCCCGTCCCTCCTCTTCTCCTCTCTTATGGATTTTGTCTGTTTTCTATCTATTCAGCCTAGAAGAGTCACATGTTCGAGGATGCAGCTTGAACAAGACTACGTGTGGATCCTGCTTAAGGCAGGCGATGGTAGATTAGAAGCCACAACAAAGGCTCAGTATTGCATTTTACTGGGACTTCTTTACTCAGCCTGTAGTTACTCTGTGTGTATGGCTCATGACATCGGGTTTATGTAAGAAAAATGTTGCAACAATGCTGGATATCAGTTGAGTGGAGAGGAGTAGTTGCTCTTTAGAAATTAACAATAAAGTGTGATAATTTATTCAGAGTGGACCAATGAAACAAACTCAGGGAATTTTGTGTTAGAAATGACTGAACTCCATATGGTGTGTGTGTGTATCTGTCTACCCGCCTGCATGTTGGCATGCTCTTGTGTTTGTGTCTATTTTAACATAAACCAGGAATTCAGTAGGCATATTTTTAAGGACAAATTTAGGGCAACTTTACACTGTGAAATCCAAACTATTTCAAGGATTAAATGCATATTCCTCAGACTATTCCTGATAGCATAGAAAATCCTGTGAAACGGCTATTAGGTGATGTTACTGCTACTACTGCTGAATTATTTATACTCGCATTTGTGGAATCTGATCAAAACAGCTCACTAATAACAACTTGAGCTATGAGCAGTAAACTCAGACAAGTGGCACAGTATTGATTTCATTAGAGCAAAATGAATATGCATTGAAGCAACTTCTTTTTCTTCTTTTCCTTTCGGCTTTTCTCTTCAGGGGTCGCCACAGCGAATCAACCTTCTCCATCTAACCCTATTCTCTGTATCTTCCTCTCTCACGCCAACTACCTTCATATCTTCTCTCACGACACCCATAAATCTTCTCTTCGGTCTTCCTCTAGCCCTCCTGCCTGGCATCTCCAATTCCAGCATCCATCTACCAATGTAGTCCCTATCCCTCCTCTGTACATGGCCGAACCATCTCAGTCTGGCTTCTCTGACCTTCTCTCCAAAACATCTAACATGAGCTGTCCCTTTGATGGACTCATTTCTGATCCTATCCAGCCTCATCACTCCTAAAGAGAACCTCAACATCTTCATTTCTGCTACCTCCATCTCTGCCTCCTGTCTTTTGTTCAGTGCCACTGTCTCCAAACCATACAGCAATGCTGGTCTCACCCCTGTTCTGTGAACCTTTCCTTTCATTATAGATGAACTTCTTCTATCACAAAGAACCCCTGAAACTTTTCTCCACCCATTCCAACCTGCTTGAACCCGTTTCTTAACCTTTTTTCCACACTCTCCGTTGCTCTGGACCGTTGACCCTAAGTACCTGAAATCCTCCAACTTCTTGATCTCCACTCCCTGTAGCCTCACCGTTCCACCTGGGTTCCTCTCATTCACACACATATATTTATGCACTTGGTTGCAGGTAGATAATCACTAGAAATTATGCTGCATGGGGGGGTTGGAAGGGGTTTTTAGGCCTCTAGTCAGGGGGCAACGTTGGATATTTCAACTACATTTCAACTAAAATGTAAGCATCTGCCTTTTCACTGCCACTCTTTCTCTTTTCCTACCATTCTGAACTGCTCACTAAAAGCTACACATACACACAGAAGGAGTATCAAGATCAGGAAATTCACCGTAGGTTGCAAAATGCTTTGGTCCATGTCTGTCTCTTTTTCACTTATACAAAGTTTTTACAAAGCAAAGCTAATGAAGCAAGGGTCCGTCAGTGTTGAAACTTGATGAAGCAAATATTGTGTTACTCTGAAAGCCATTGAATGGCATCACAAAAAAAAAAGCATGCACGCAAAAAATAATAAAACCCCCCTTTTACAAGTTGCGATAGAAAAATCCAAGATCTAGGAGTTATATAAACCAAGAGCTAAATACAGTAAAAACAATAAAACCATTTATGAATTGTGATTTATGAGGTGTTTTAGTTGAAGGATTTGCTCTCTTTCAAGAATTTTGATATGTTTACTGGAGCCGTTTATAGGAAGGTCAAAAAGTGGACGTCTAGCCGGACTGGCATCATACAATCTAGTACTTTGCATTTTATGCTCACTATATATTGAATGTAGTTAAATAATAACACATTTAAAGGACAAAATAAGATCAAACTGCTTTGTACTTTTTCTTGCAGGAGGCCGTTTGATGTCTTATGAATTATAATGCAACCTTTTGCATAGTCTTTCACTTATGATATCCCTTTTACCCCAGAAAGAAGATTTGTAGGCATGGATAAGCTGTAAATGTGTTTAACTCTTAACATTGACCTCAGTTCTAAAGCTCTGGAATCCTGACCTTCTAATCTGTTTATTCAAATGAGACATTTTGGCTCGGTGTTAAAGATAGTCTTTGTATTCTCACTTTTTTGCCCTGAAAGTTCTGAGCCAGATAAGAGAATGGATCCTGTGTATTGATGACTAGTCCACACAGACACACAAACATAGAGGTTCAGCAATAGTCGGGTTGTGACTATTTTATATTATCCATCGCGCCATGTATCTCTGTTCTCTTCCAGAGGCAGAATGTAACAGGCAGAAAAAGCCACAGAAGCCAACTGTATTTGGATGTTGTAATCTTTCATTGCTTGTAGGGCCTTGATCCCCCTTACCTTATTTGTGTTGTGAGCTCTGTATGACTGGTGATTGATTTATGTGAAGGAAGGGATTATTCAGTTGAAGAAGTGGTGTAAACTCCGGGCAGGTTGATGAGCTGTGCCGGGATTTCAGGGAAGGAGTGAAAGTTAGAAGACCGTGTGCTCGAAACGTTGCATATACAGTGATACAGTGAATTCTTAGTCTAATATTATGGCTTTATTTGGAAATTCGCTTAGCCACTGGGTTAATTAGTGTGCGTGTCAATCTGTGTGCGTTTATGAGTGTGTTCGTTTTGGATGTTTTTATCTGTGTAAAATTTTATTTGTCTTGTTTCCTTTTACTTAAATTACTGAAAGGTAATAGTTCATGTAAAAAAAATAAAGTGATAACTTACTCTCAGTGAGTTGATCAAAAAAAGAAAATTTCCAGTCAGAAAATTTTCTCCCTCTGTTAACTGGCAATTTGGATTTGAGAAGCTTTCCCTGAAAACTTGTTGCATATTCTTTTAAATGTTTTGGGACAAAAAGGATTAGATATACAGTATTGGCAATTTTCATTCTTTCAGTAAAACTTTTCTCCAATGCTGCTATCCAATCAAGGATAGCACTGGAAAAAACATTTCTAGGTTTTGTATTTTGATCCAGTTGAGCAGATGATATTGACATTTTTTTTAGGAAGCACTGATGTTTAAATTACATATCTATCAATAGAGGGAGAATCTACTCAAGCACAGGAGCTGCACTTTCAAGTTTACCATTGAAGTGACCTGAAAATGGCAAAACAATGTAATTAAATGAAGTGCATGCAAGGGAAAGAACCCTTTCAGTGTTATCTCAACAGATGTGGTGGCAAACTGATGGCTGAAGCAGTTTTGTCTGTCCTTGTTAAAATTCTCCTCTTAATATCTTCTCTGTGATTCATCCCATTTTAAAGTACAAGGCTTGATCAAAAGCTTGAGGTTTTCAAGCAGAATCTTAAGTTTAATTGCTGGCGGTTGACAATTTCTCCCATCACTGACTTCTTTTAAGTACCCTCAGCAGGGGTCCAGTGAGACCACACAGAGAGCTGGCCAAGGTAGAGGTGTACACTCACTGTCATTGGGTATCTAACAATCTGAGATTTGAGTTGTTCAATTGCAAGATGTTCTCATTTCCTTTTCTTTCACATGGTGACACTTTAGTTTGTTGGCCGAGTCAAATTTAGTCGAGGGTAAAGGTTAGGATAGGATAGGATAATACTTTTTTGATACCCAAAGGGGAAATTCCTTTGTCGCAAAAGTGCAACTATAACAGTATCAAAAAAGATAGACAAAACAAAATATAAATAAGCACTAAACAATTAAAAGCAATATAAAAAATTCAAAGACAGAAAGTAAAAATGCAACAAAAAAAACATACATACATACATACATACATACATACATACATACATACATACATACATACATACATACATACACATATCCATATATATCAATACATACACATACAAACATATCCATATATACATACACACATACATGTTTACATAAAAACATACATATACACATACAATCAAATATACATCTACACATACACATATATAAGATAAATAAATAAACAGAAAGGGTGAGAGTAGAATGAATAAATAAACAGTAAGGGGAGAGTGAAACCAAATTTACAACAACAAGGGCAAGGATAAGGACAGATAGGCGATGACAGTGGGACAGTGTCAACGATAAAATAAACAGGATGCGATGGATTGATATCATTCTGGGTAAAGTGGACAACAGAATTAGAGCGTGGCAGGTGTGAGGAAATGAGTAGTGAGGTGGTGGTCGCACAGCTGCAACTCCAGGCAGTCAGAGTTGTGTGCCGTCCAGACTGCTGTTATACAGTCTGATGGCCGTGGGCACAAAGGAGCGTTAGGCTAAGGGTTAGGGTTAGGGTTGCAAGGGTTCATCTGAACAAATGTGTTTTAATTACAATTACACAAACATCCCTTTGGGTCCTTATCGCATTCACAAAATAAGAAAAATAAGGGGAAGCAGGTTGACTGCTCCCTGTTGACACCCCAGCCCGCCCCCAGACAGATCACCACCTTTATTGTCGTGCCTTTATTGTCAGGCTAAATGCTGTTAATGGCATCACTGCTCACATGGATCCCTTTCTGTTCTCTCTGTCTCTAATGATCCAGAACGGACCCTTTTTCCGACAACCGAGGCCGCATGAAAAGAACAAGAAAACGTACAAAGTACACAAGCATTATGTGTTACTTTTTTCAATCTCCTGGGATACAGTAGCACAATCAATAGTTTTTCATAAACCCCTTTTCCACCTTGCAAAGGAATTGGCGTAACATCAGATGCCACTAAATACTTGAACATACTCCAACAGTAATGGAGAGGTGTATCTCTTGTTACTCTTGCACAATATACTTATACCTTGCTAATGTCTGGCTTCGACAGATTACGTGACTTGTCAGACATTTTATGAGGACAAGGTTTATGTTTTTGTGTAATTCTTTCATTTAGTCATGTTGGAAAAGTGGTGCATAGGCAGCCAGTACTTGTGCAAGCTAAATATTGGAAGAATTATAAACATGCACATGGCATGGACCTGTCATTTGACTCATATGACATCAAAATGATACAAAGTGCGGAAAAAAGAGCCAATTGTGTTAACATAATCGATTGTTTTGTGTTTCATTTCTTTGTGGCCTGGATGTCCTTGCTGCAGTACTTCCTGCACCAGCTGCTGCTAAACCACCCCTTGAACCTAGTGTACTTCAGGAATTTTTGGTCACACAAAAATATTTAAAAGCTCTGTCACTTGTTTTCCAGCTGTAGAAGAGAAGGTGGCCGCTTGCTGTAAAGCTGCAACGTTTGCTGCTTCTTTTTAATCATCATCGTCAGTTGCTGTAGCTTGCAGGTGTTTTTTTTTTTTTTTGTTTAACACCAGTATTACCGTAGTGTGAAACAACTTTGTTTCTTTAGTTGTGACACGATGTTTGATCATCTGTTTTTTCCATGAAATGTTTTAATATAGTTTGTGTAATGGTATGCAGATATTTTTCAACATGCATCAGTTTTTGTGAAAAGAAGAAAAGCATCTCTCTGACCAGATGTTTAATTTCTTTTTTTCAATTTTAACTTATTTGCTCAACAGACCATGGCTAAAGTAAGAAGCTCGATAACAGTTTTCAGTACCTAAATATTTACAATCAACAATCTTTTTCATCAAGTCAAAAGAACAACACACCTTTTTACCCCCCAACATTTTCCTTTCTTCTCTCTCTCTTTTGTCGTAACACCATCAATTTGTCCTTTCGAAGATTTAATTTTTCCTCCATCATTTCCTAGAAGAGCCGAACTGTACATTCAATACCCATGTACGTTCCAAGGATGAGGTTAATGCAAAATATGCCATTCATGCCTTGTCAGCTAGGCCCACTCCCATTTCATTGCATTCCCACATAAATTAGCATTCTCTTCAATCATGTGAAACATATTTGACAAATACATATAATTATATTTCAATTAAATTCAACTTTAGAGTTTTTGTTGCTGTCTTTCTTCATAGCTACATTTTGTCCTTTCTCCCTTTCTGGTCTGCTGTATCTCAAACCCCAGCCTCTCAATGTAGCTAGCAAATGACCTTGCTACTTGTGCTGTGCCAGCATCTCCTCCATAACAGCTTTCGCTCTTTTCCCAAGTGAACCCACACACTATCTAATGTGGTACCAACACAAAATGACAGGTTTAAAACTTTACCAACAGCAGACTTGGTGTTAATGTTTATTATGATCAGGGGTTTCCAAGGATCGAAGCTAGCAACACATTTTGGAAAACAGTGTGAATGATGCGTGCCAAATTTTCCAGTTTTGATTTTTGTTTTTTTTTTGTATGAAACACCACAAAAGGAAGTTAAAGCCCGCCACATATGACATGGTTAGTACAATAGAAAATACACATTTGACTTTGCATGTTGCATGAATCTGATATATATTAATTAACATCACATCCACATCTTATATACCTAAATTCTACTATTCTATTGTCAGAAATCTACAGCACCAGAACCCCTGATCCAGAAAGAGTTTCCACTGATACTTGTAAGTCACATCTGACATTTGGATGTGCACACTCATCACAGGTTGTCCTGTGAGCAAAAGTCAGAGTTATCACTGCTTTCCTGTCATATCCATTGTAAGCATGACTCCTCACACACACCCTGGGAACTGCACAGGAAGCCAGCCTTATACTTCTATTTGTTCTATGATAACAAAGGAATTTAGAAAAAATGCAATAAAGTAAAACAATATTGAAGAGGAGCACATGGACCTGATGCAGAGGCAGACTAATTTGTCCCAGAAAACCAATGCAATAATGGGCTCAAATTAACCAAGAAGAAGAACTGATTCAGAAGAGGTGATTATCACAGCCAATGAAGGCTGAAATTGAGCAAATGAATAATTAATGCCCAAACAAGGGTGTGCAATACACTCAGTTACTTGCTGTATAAAACATTCATCTGGAACCACAATAACAACGGCCCAATAAGTTTTGTCATTGAGCCCAAGAGTCAATCAAGCAAGGCATTCTACACAGATTCAATTGACCATCGAAATCTACCTCAAACTTTCACCACTTGTGTCAACTGAGTAGATAATATCAAGTTGGAAAAAAAAGAAAACTGTCGGTGTTACCTATTTCATAGACAGATTTACTGGATGCATCCAAAATTTAACTGCATTTTGGCTGGCGATAATTTCCTGCCCTAAAGGGGAGGTGATAGCAGGATGACTGCCATAGCAGTTCCTGGATCCAGATGGTCCAAGACAGAAGGGAATGGATGCAAGCAATTTATCAGCAGCCCATGTTCCATAAGGCACTTAAAGGCACAAGTGCAAACAAAACCATAAATATAATGACATGCTAGTTTGCTGAAATTTACCTGTTCTTTCCACGGTTTGTTCTACCACCCATAGAGGAGACTTAACACTGTTTAATGTTGTTTAGACATGAATTCATATCACTCATAATATTGAAATACCTGCATTGTTTTCAGGACATCAATTATTTTTGAGGATTTAATGAACCATAAAGGCAAGGTTAATAGATGAATGTATTCAGCACAGTTCTTAATAAGGACTCTATAAATTACATTGGAATACATAAATTCAATAGGGATGTACCAAAAAATTATTTTTCAATTACTTACAGCAAAATAAGGCATGAACTAAATGAGTAGGATGGTTCCAAATTTACAGACCTGAACAACACCAATGCCAGAATTCTATATGTCTATTATGTTTTTTTTTCTTATGCAGTGACATACCTGTGTCAGGACAGACATTTCATGGACCATGTCTCTTTTGTTGTGTTTAACAAATCATCCCCGGATGAGGAAATAATATTTGAAATAAATCGATAAGATTTTAAAATGCAACAATTTCCAATATTATTTGTAAAATTCAATTATATCTATGTTGGCTATATTACGAATCATGTTTGCATTCTCGCTTGATTTAATGAGATGAGGCCCCCTCCTTGGTTGTTGATCTACGGTGAGCATGCAGGGCAGTGCAGTCTGAGTGTTTTGTGCCTGGGAGGACACCCAAAAATAAGACGCCTGAGTGTGGAAATGATGAGAAGTTCTCTGTAGAGCAATATTTTATGAGTTTCAGATTCAATCTTCCAAAATGAAAATAAGGCATTGAAGGAAAAGTATAACCTATCACCTTGCATCCCTGTGATTTTCATAACTCTGATTAGGAAAACGAAGTTTGTATCGACATACTTTTGGGATTTGCAATGCTGCAGCTTTAACTGTCAGCACTTTGATCAAAGAGAATTTAATGAGCGGTCCGGTCTCAGCGAACCCCGCTAAAACACAAAGGCCAATTTTTGTGTTTCTTTGATGAAACCTTTGCAGAACACACTGAAGGAGCCTTACAGGAGTAGGCCTCAAATAAAAATGTTACACATGCATAATTTTTAAATGGGATGACCATGTCCCAGCAGTTTATCATAATTTATGACTGTGTCTTGCACCCATGTTACACTGACTCAATGTCAGGAATCATTTTCACCTATTCATTGTCATTCGTTGTCATTGTTCCACTGTCGTCGTCACTCTGTCTTTATCCTTACCCTTGTTATTGTCGATTTTGGGTTGTCTACTCTCACCCTTGCTGTTTATTTATTTATCGTTATATTTATTTCCTTTTTTTGACTTCTCGACTTTCCTACTTTTAATTGTTTATATTTATTTTAATTGTTTATTGCTTATTTATATTTAGAATATTTAATTTCATTTGTTATTGTTGGGCTGCGACAAAAGAATTTCCCCTATGGGGATCAATACAGTACTATCTTATCTTATCTTATCTTATCTTATCTTATCTTATCTTATCTTATCTTATCTTATCTTATCTTATCTTATCTTATCTTATCTTATCTTATCTTATCTTATCTTATCTTATCTTATCTTATCTTATCTGTGTGTTTTTCCAGAGTCCGGGTTGGTCCACCGCAGCCTTGCTGCCCTGATGAATGGAAAGAAAATTGTTTAAAGTCTGCTGAATTTTGAAACTTGTGATGGAACTGCTGATGTGTGCTCATGTTTCTACCTGTAATTAAGTGTGTCTAGCCTTGTCCCTCACCATAACAGAGATGTAGATGCATAACTTTTTCCTTGCTGTGCCAAAATGGGAAAAAAGTGGACTTCCCCATTTCGGTTTCCATGTCGTGCAGTGGTTCGCGCTTCTGCCTCACACCACAAAGGTCTCTGGTTTGATTCCTACAGAGGGCTTTCTTTGTGGAGTCTGCATGTTCTCCCTGTGTCAATTGTGTTTCATGCGGGTTCTCCAATTTCCATTATTAGAGCACATCTCACAGGTGCTATTGGGATGTGCACAAGCAACAATCATTGTGCTTATGACAGATTGTCTACAAATATGTGGCAGTTTATGAAAGGCGGATGAGCGCCATTTCAATCATTTTCACTTTTACTTCATCTCATTTCTTCCTCCACCTACTACAGATGCTCCACCAACACAGAGTCATTTACATATCCACTCTAATTTTGTGTAATGATTCAGTTTTCTTTTATTTTTTTCTACCTTTTCAAAATATTCAGGGGCATATTGTTTTTTCATACAGTTTTTCCCCATATGGAAGTGAATTGATTTGCGCTTCAGTCTCAAAGCACAAAGTGCCCTGGTTCGAGTTTGCATGTTCTGCGTGGGTTCCTCTTGGTTTTCCGGTTTCAAAAGATGCAGCAGGTAAATTGGAAATTGGAAAAAACTGGGAAAATTGCCCTGAATGAATGAGTGAGTGAGTGAGTGAATGTTGTTTGTCTTTATATGTGGCCCTGCAACTGACTGCCGACCAGTCCAGGGTGTACCCCGCCTCTCGCCCGATGACAGCTGGGATAGGCTCCAGCATCCTTTGTGACCCTGAGTGCAGGATAAGCGGCAGGCGATGGATGGATGGTTAGTGAATTTAGAGATGTTTATTAGTTCCTCCTTGTTGTTTCACCATAGTTTCATCTTCCCCTTGTTTCCAGCGTTACCATGGTAAAAAAGAATGATTGCTGACTAGTGTTGTAAATGGATGCACTTTGAATGAGAACATCAAATATCTTTTTAAATCCTCCTGTTTATTCTGTTAAGGCAATAGCAGTATTTCAGCAAAAATACAGTATATGAATAAAATTAAATCAGACTCATCCACTTGCGGATAATGGATGAATGTACAATAAAAAAAGAAGCAGCAATGTCATTGTCATTGTATAAATAAAGGGACTTGGTCTACCAAATCCAATTCTGCTCCTCCAACATTAGTTACTACTCTCCTTGTTTTTCTCTATTAGTCCTGTCACCTAGCTGTTCCATTAGCTAATAAGGAATGATTTCTGTTTGCAGGTTTTTTCCCCTCCTTGATGAGATGAGATGAGAGGGATGAGATGTACTTTAATGATACCATGATTGGGAAATTGTTTCACAGCAGCAGCAAGACATACAAGGACAAGACAGTGACAAGCTAAAAATAAAAATGAATATATAAGTAAAGTAAAACAAAAGAAACTCTGAAGTGTAAAGTATATAGCATAATCTGAGAAAAAAGTCCTTATATAGTTACCAATATACAGGAATAAATGATGAGCAAAGTGGCAAGTGTCAATGTGAAGTAGCACACTAATTGATTAGAGTGAGTTATTGTATAGGGTTATGGCATGAGGTAGGAAAGATTTCCTGCACTTTTCCATTCAACAGCGGATCTGTAACAGTCTGCTGGAGTAGCTGCTCCGCTGTCTATCTAGTGAGAGGTGGAGGGGATGCTTCGGGTTGGCCATGATAGATGACAGTTTCTTAAGCGTCCTCCTTTCTACCACGGTCTCAAATTTCTCCATCCTGACCAATCCTGGGACCAATCACAGACCCAGCTCTCCAGTAGACCCTTTGTAGTCTGTAGGAGTCTCTGGCTCCGATGCTGCTCCCCCAACACACAGCTGCAAAAAAGATGACTCTGGAGACAGAAGACTGATAAAAGATCTCCAACATCTTGCGACATACATTAAAGGATCGGAGGTTCCTGACAAAGTACAGTCCGTTCATTCCTTTCCTGTACACAGACTCAGTGTTGGATCTCCAGTCCAGTCTGTTGTCAATCAAGACACCCAGGAATCTATAGTCTTTGACCATCTCCATCACCTCACCCCTGATCTGTAGAGGCTGTGCCGTCGTGTCCATCTTCCCTAGTCTTGCTGACATTCAGCCTCAAGTGGTTCCATTCAGTCCAGTCTACAAGTCTACCAGCGTTCTGTTCTCCCCCTCCGCTCCCCCTCTTATGCACCCTACTGCCGAGTCATCTGAGAATTTCTTTAGATGGCATGACTGAGAGAAAAGAAAAGGAGAAAGCACAGTCCCCAGAGGAGCTCCATTATCACTGACCACCACATCAGACAGAACACTGCCCTGACGGACAAATTGTGGCCTGCCTGTCAGGTAGTCAGTAATCCAGGAGATAACACATCACCCATCACCTGCAGCTTCTCGCCCAACATTAGTGGCTGAGTGGTGTTGAAAGCACTGGAGAAATCAAAGAATGTGAGTCTCACAGTACCTCCTCTGCCATTCAGGTGCAGGTGAGCACATTGCAGCAGGTAGATGACAGCATCTTTAACTCCTAAGGCTGATAGCTAAACTCCAGAGGGTCCAGCACTGCCTTCACCTGTGGCCTCAGGTGGGCTGAGACCAGTCTTTCCAGAACCTTCATCACATGAGATGTGAGGGCAATTGGTTGATAGTCATTGAGGCAGGATGTTTTCCTCAGCACCCGTACTATCTCCTGGCTCAGGCTCAGGTTGTGGAAGTGTCTCAGTACCGGGGACAGCTAGCTGGCACAGGTCTTCAAAATCCCCGGGGAGATACCATCAGGATCAGAAGCCTTGCCCCGGATGGAGTCTCTCCAGCTGTCTCCTGATCTGGTCTGTGGTCAGAGCCACAAGGGGGCAGGGAACGATAACCTTACTGGACTGGTGGGGGTGGGGGTAGGGATATTGGTGTCCTCAGACGATTGGGGGAGGGAATAGGTGTCAAAGAGGAGGAGGGAGAGAGGAGCTGTACAGGAGAGTGAGGGGGGAGGTGTTGAATGGTTCCTTAGAATATGTGAGGGTCTGGACGTGTAGGGGGGATAACAGACGGAGCGTTGAATCTATTGAAGAATTGATTGAGCTCATCAGCTCTCTCCAGGCCCCCCGCTGGCTGGCTGTATCTCCCCTTAAACTCAGTAATGCATCTCATTCCCGTCCACACATACTTAACATTGTTCTGCTGGAGCTTGGCCTCCAGCTTTCTTCTATAGATGTTCCTGCTCATCCTCAGCTCCTCTCTTGTCATGATATAACTCACATATAATGTTCATATAAATGCTTTTCCACTTGCGCACAGTGAGGAACAACAACCAACAACTATGCCTCTGTGCTGACGCAAAGACTGCCTGGTGATCACACTACATAGTGTATAATTTTCTGTAGTGCTGTTCATCAATTGCTTAAAATCAAATGGTGTCGTGTGCGAAACAGTCCAGCATTGACTGAACAGTGTCAGCCCAGGAGTTTGTGTAGTGTGACCTGTAGTTTTGCAAACTGTTCATTCAGTACATAAACACAGCAGTGAAAGTAATTGTTTTTCACAAGTGAATCAATTTAGTATAGTGTCTGATTTATTCCACATCTGAGATAATAAAAAGCAACTTGGTTTGCCACTTTTAGGCCGATAAAAGATGTAATAATCAAAATAATTTCAATGCATATAACAGTGTTTATGTTACAGTCTCAAGATATATCCTTGAGAAAATAAGACATGGAGATATGGAATATGCCTGTTTTTTTTCAGCTTAATTATAGTGAAGTAGATTTGTTTTGAAATTTGCAATAGAAATAATTTAGAAATACTCATACGTCTTTAGACCTCTAAGACTATAGAAGAGATATAAAGGCAAAAATGAAAATACAATAAATCTGCCACCTTTTATACATGTTAAAATTCAAACATTCTCAATACCACTTATCCTGCAGTCAGGGTCGCGGGGATACTGGAGCCGATCTCAGCTGTCATTAGACGAGAGGCGGGGGGAAACCCTGGACAGGTCACGAGTCAATCACAGAGACTGTATGGTGACAACAGCCATTCACTCACTCATTTACACATCTGAGCAATTTAGGATCTCCAATGAACCTGTTGCATGTTTTTGGATTGTGAGAGGAAAACGGAGAACCTGGAAGAAACCCACCAGACACATGGAGAACATGCAAACTCCTCACAGAAAGGCCAAATGTTGTAATTGAGTGAATGTATATCCATCCATGATCTACTGCTTTCGGATCCTGGGGATGCCATAGCCTATCCCAGCTGTCATTGGGCTAGAGGTAGGGTAAATCTGGGACCGGTCGCCAGTCGATTGCAGCCATTCCCTCTCAACCAGAGAACATGCAAACTCCACACAGAAAGGCTCAGAACTGAACCAGGCCTTTGTGCTGGGAGGCAGAAGTGCCAACCACTGCGCTACCGTGCCATCCTTATGTGTATGTATTTTTACAAACCTGTGACGGTGAACCTTCCAGGCTAAGTGGTGGTGGAAAAGAAGCAGATGACAGCCATAGTGGTGGATATAGCAATCCTAAGTGACAGTAACATCAAAGCTCAAGAGGCTTGAGAAATACCAGTACCTCAAAGAGTACATCCTGGTGTACAGTCCTAAGCTTGAGGACACCCAATTCTGCCCAGATTTGATTATAAGGGGAGTAGATAGAGATATACATTTTGATGTAGACATAGTTATAGATTTAAATGTATATTTATAATATATCTATATATGTATCTATATATGAATTTGGCCCAGCAGGAAAAATGTAAAATGCTGCCAGAAAAACAAATTCAACTTTACATTAAGAACTCTTCACCATCTCTTTTCCAAAGTACTTGAATAAACATTTATTTTGTAAGGGATATGATAAATGTAGAACTTTGGGAAAGGTTTATTCTTTTTCAATCTTAGTCAGATGAACTGCAGTCACAGATTCACTCTGACTCCAGCCTTTCCAGACAGGGATAAAAATAATGATATTCGATACTTATTTCTGGTCACATTGCTAGAAATGAAAGAATGTCACAAGTGATTATACACCCAGTTTTCTGCTCAGTAAATCTTTAATTCTATGTTTATCCATGGAAAGGCTGTGCAGCTATTCCAAGGGCAACTCAAGGTGTTCCCAGGCCATATTTGATCTATAATTCCTCTAGTGTGTACTGCACTTGCCACAGGGCCTCCTGTCCATTGAACTCGCATAGAAGACATCCAACCAGTTGCATCTGAAAGTCATCTTTCATAGATGGCAGAGCCATAGTTGCTGACTCTTCGCTTTGAAAAGGAGCAGCAGCTCTAATCTGAGCCCCCTCCCCTCGATGTCTATGCTCCCCCATTTCTAAGGCTTAGATGGCCAACCTGATGAAGAAACTCTTTCCAGCTACTTTCCACAAGTCTCTGTGGCTTTATTCTTTCACTCACTACCCAGGGCTCATGATCAAAGATGAGAGTAAGGAGGATGACACTCCCATCACTGCATATAGCACACTGATCCTCCTTTTTAACTCATGGCTCATCTTACCCCTTCTGATGAACAAGAACTCAAGTTACTTGAACGTCACTCAGGAGAACAATGCTCTTTCACCTTGGAGAAAGTACTATATATTTTTCCTTCAGAAAACTATAACCTCTACTTGGAGATGTCAACTCATCCTCCGTTTTACTGTCAGTTAATGAGATGTGATGACACCAACAGGACTACTTCACTGGGAACAGCAGAGATATTAATGCGCCAAGAAAATCTCTTCATGAAGACCACAAGGGGGAACAGTGACAAATGGGAGGCTTGTGAAGGCCATCAGATACTAGAAACTATTTATAAAGACACAGCCCTCACGGAGGTTATGCAGACACTTGATCGCTATTAACAGCTTCCCTGGGACTCCTCACTCCTTTAATGCCCCAAGCAGCATTGCTGTAGACACGTTGGTAGACACACTCCAGGTACAAAGAACTAGAGCCAAGATGAGGACACTGCCATGAAGTTTTCGGGAGCTCAGAAAGGATGAAGATCCTGCCCACTGTTCTGTGACCAGAACAAAACCCACATATTAGCTCTGGAATATAGCTCTGGCAGATGAACTGACGTCTCCTGTTATTAATCACAGCCATATCTCAGTTGAAATAAACCATCAGCTTTTAACACTCAGGACGCTAGGAACAACATATAAAAAGAATGTCATCGAAGAGTGTCTTGACTTATCAGTCGACATATGGTTTCATTTGTTCACTTTAACAGCCATGCCATAAAGTATGACCTCCTGTCATGTGTTAGTGTGTGTGTGTGTGTGTGTGTGTGTGTGTGTGTTGCCCAGGCTCTAACACAGTTCCCTTGACAAGAGCAGTGGTACATTTTATCCCAGGAGGGGGCAATGCTGACCCCAGAGAGGTACTGTGGCAGTGCAGGGTCAATGGAGATGTACCACCTCAGCTGCACAATGTGACAGACCTAATGTAGCCATTTGTAATGGGATTCTCTCCCCTCAGATTCATTCTTTCTATCAGCTGCTGCTGCAGAACTGAGAAGCCAGATCATCAGCACTCAATTCTCTCGGTGCCTTCTGGCTACTGAGAAAATGGTCACATTGTGCAGCACGAGAGCTGATTGTTTATCGATTGGAAAAAAAATTATTATCATGTATTAAACTTAAGAATATTAGCAATAAACAGAGACAACGTATGTGTTATGATTGGTTATAGTATGTCAACGGTTTGGGTCGAGATCATGTGGTACCCTTCGCAAAATGCAAAACACGAAAAACACCAGATGGCTTGATCAGTGATACTATGCCCAATTTACATCAGTCAACTGATGTGTGTCATATATTCTTTTTAAAACAGAAGCATAAATTTAAAGGATGGTTGCCTTTTCGCTCCATTGTTATAAAATTGTCACATATTTCGAGAATGATATGTTATTCGTAATTGATGAATGTGCAAGGTAAAATCTTTGCCAGTAGTTTTCTATTTTTAAGAACTAAATATCTTCCTCCACAATGGTCATGCTTCACTTGTTGGCAGTAAAGTGTAAAGTTTAAATACCAATGGACAGTTGAACTCAAAGAGATTATAGCATTTTTTTGTAGTGGATGGTGTATGAGCAGAGATACCATTGTATACGTTTGTATAAACTATGGGTAGTGAGAGCAGTTATGTTGGACTGCGGAGATATTTATTTCTAAAGGTAACAACTGTCACTATATGAACTATGAACTTTATTCAGAGAGATGAAAACATAAAGTACACAAAGCGACAATAGATAGAATAGTACGTATATTTGTCATAAATATGTCAGTCAAATTAGACACACTGCACTTACGAAAACAAATAACGAAATTTGGGTATGACCGATATTACTTTCCTGGATAGTGTGTTATTGTGTTGGATGTAACATAAAACAGACACCATGGTCCTTTACTCAGGTCATGTGCATACTAGAGCTGTGATTTTATAATTATATATAATGATATTAATAATAATATAATGTAAAACTTCATTATATATTTGGAAGGACTAAAAGCTTTTCAAGAAGAAAAGAGAAGCCACATGCTTCTTTTCAGCAGCATACATTAAGCCAAGTCATCTTCCCAGCAAACCATCTACTCAGCACAGTTTCTTTTACCATGGATGAAAGAAGTTAAGTATTGGTTAATAACCCTGGATATTGCTAAGAGAGTCTTCCTGGCCTAAAGGCTCTTGAAGTAACGTCAAGTCTTTCCCTTCACTGTCAGGAGGTTGTGGTAGCAGAACTTTGACTAGCCCACCACTGTGTTTCTCTAGCATTGACTCCTTCTTCACTTTCAGTGCCTCCTCTCTTAATGATCAGTTATTTTCAGAGTTGATCCAATCCAGGCAACAAAAGAGCAGAAAAAAACCCTGCAGTGATTCCAACAAGGGAGGGATTAATAAGCAGCATTTTGGCTGAATCAATTGACTCTTGTAATTGCATCAACAACAAACAAAACTGTTTATAGCAGCTCTTCAGCTCACCCCCTTTACAAATAAGAAAAAAAGATGGATATTTTTTGGGGGAGGTAAACAAAGATTTAATTGTATCTCTACTGGGGTAAATGTACCGTGGTCTGACATTAGCTTTTAAATCATAGCTATAAAACCACCGGCAAGAGTCCCTTGTCATTGCCAAGCTGGAACTGAGTGTGAGACTGCAGATCTGGGCCAAAAGGAAGCACACTAATCTGTAGACATCTTAGAACAGGAGAGTTTTTTACAAATCTTGCATTTTATCATCTCCACTGGGGATTGTGTTTTTTATGTATTTTATTTTACTGAATCAGCCTGTTTCTGTCACTGTATCATTATTTTTTTAGTCACACAGCAACGATTCAGGAAACTCAGCAGCTGACCCCCAGATTTTTTGGTATACAGTAAAGTACAGGAAACCCATCTACTGTTAGTTAGCCTAGTAAATTACTTTGGAAGACTATTGCAGGCTTCTTTTGGATAAAAAAAGTGATCAAATGCACATTCAAACTACAGTTTCAAAGTATCCTAAACATTGTTATCCCAAATGCTATCTTGTCTAGCTCCCCACAGCCCACACATAGAGGGAAGAGGCATCAATCATCTTACTATAAGGATCATGGCAAGTAGGAGAATTTTCCAAAAAAGTTGCTGTGTTTTTATTTCAGGAAAAAAAGAAACCTGACAACTCAGCCTTTGACTGACAGCAGCGACATTTGGGTGATGCTGCATCTAGGTCAAGTTGTTGGAAAAATAACTACACAAACACACATATCATGTCAAAGTGTGGTAGATGCAAGAGCTTAGCCTGTATCGTAAATAGTGCAGCATCTGGGTATGTAGGACACTGGCGAAGAATGGACAGGTGATTGATCGGGGCACAGAAACAGTTAGCCTTCGATCAGCCAATCCCCCTGCATGCAAACCCTGAGATGTTACCCATTTAATTTTAATGAGAAGGTCTTTGAACATTCACCTCTTCTGTGTCCTTACCTTATCTCCTGTCACCTGTCAACTTACTTTTGCTCCAAAAAATGCTGAGGACAAGGAACACAACAGAACATGTAAAAGCATACGGGAGTCAGGTTTTGATGGAATACTTGTTCAAGAAGATTCACATTTTCTGCTAAACACATCGAAGTGTTTCCTCAGTGTTTGATGAAATAGCCAATTTCTTCAGCTCATAACCAATTATTGAAAAAAAGTTGCTCATTTTACTGGAAAGGCATTAAGAAATGTAATTAGAACACAGAGTAATTGGGGAGGGTTGCAGGTCCCTTCAGTTGTAAAATTTTAGCATTTTTCAGCACTGTTTTTTTTTCTTTTTCTTTGTTGTCATGGAACTTTTAGGTATAATTGTCCTCTGCCGAAGGAAATTGTTTCAACATCAGATTCTCAGGCTGTCAGTCCAGCAGTCAACATCAAAATACACGAAAAGACAGAGGGCATATATGAAAACTCATCAACAAAAGGGCCTCTGAAAATGAAACTAAAATAGTAAACCACATTTACTCAGGAGGTGAAAATATCATATAATTTGTTTTTAATTTGTTTTTTGGACATATTCAGTTATTACATGGCAAGATTCATTTTAGCGGCTAAGTATGATGAAATTATCTATGACCTTAATGAAAAATCAGACAAATGAGGGGGAATTACGCAATTTGTCCAATTCATAATTTGTATGCCCCCCTAACACATATCATTAAGTACACTATCAAATGCTATGTGTGGTACATACAACTAGCAACAGTTAAACCAATAATAATATTCTACTTAAAAATAATAGTTTGTAATCATCCGTATTTACAATCTACTCACTCTGAAAATAATGCATTCTCCAGTTTCCTCCCACAGTCCAATAAATGCAGCAGGTTAACTGGAAAAAAAAGTGGGAATATCGCCCTGAATGAATGAGTGAGTGAGTGAATGTTGTTTGTCCGATTAAGTGGCCCTGCAATTGACTGGCGACCAGTCCAGTGTGCACTCCACCTCTTGCCCCATGACAGCCGGGATATGCTCCAGTTTCCCTTGTGACCCTGAGTGCAGGATAAGCGGCAGACGATAGATGGATGGATGGATGGATGGATGGATGGATGGAAATACAGAGTTGAATTTGTTATTCTGAACTTTTTTCTGTGACTAGATGATCATAAGAAAAAATGACTATGTGTCAAGTATATATGTTTTGGCTGCTAGGTAACAGTACTGATGTGATACAGTTAATAAAAATTAGATTTGGAATGGAAGGCAGTTTCCAGGTTGCTAGCCTTTTATTACATAATTTTCAGATAGTTGTGGGAACAATTGACGAGGGGGTTAGAAAGCACCCATAAGAGGAGACTCACTCAATCATTCAGTCATGGATGTACATTAAGGTGCATTCAAAAGCAGAGTGGTGTCCCAAGGAAAGGTCCAAGCTTCAAAGGTCTAACCATAGCTCACCAGTTCAGTGGCTGCAGTAAAAAACAATGTTCTCAGCAACAAGCAATGGATTTGACAACAGATGGCACCAATGAAATGTTGAGTGAGGGCAGCCATCCACCAGAGAAGCCGTACTGTAGATACTTTACCCTGTAAATCACATCTGGAGCACTGGCTCCCTGCCTTATTCAAAACCATATCCCCTCTCCTTGGTCTGGCTCCAGTGAGAGTTGGGAAGAGGACAAACACCCTGTTTATAGCCCCCAGAAGCTGCAATGTCTGAGCATGAGCAGTTTGACCTTGGTCATATAAAATTTCTGTTGAAAAATAGGTTGGGATTGTTTATCTAACATCAGTGTTGGATAGATAGATAGATAGATAGATAGATAGATAGATGATTTCATTAAGCCCCAGGGGGAAATAAAATTGTCATAGCAACCAGGTACATCAAAATATAAGAAAGTGACAAAAATCAAAATAAACAAAATACAATAAAGAAAATCGAAACAAAAAAACGACAATGAGAAAAACTGCAGTAGAAACACACAAAGTTTAGTGGACCAGATTCACATTTCGGTGGATGTGCATTAATTAAGGTGCAATGGTGTTGTAAGGCAAAGGTAAATATTCAAGTATTCAAGACCATTGTTGTGTGGAGTTCAACAGATAAATGGTATGAGTTTTTTAGTCCAGTTCAGTGACCACAAGTCTGGCACGGGCAGATATATGAAAGATTCCGACGGCACCAGGCAGGAATGATCTCCTGTAATGCTCCTTTAGGCAGGGGGCTTGTATGGGTCTGAAGCTGCTGAAGCTGCTCTTAAAATTGCCCAGTGTCTTATGCAGGCAGTGGGAGGCATTGTCCAAGACTGCCCACTGATTTGCTAGCAGTCACTGTCTAGTTTGTGTATGAAGGTCACAGGGAGGCCCCAGCATTTGAATTACACAGTCACACAATCAGCTGAATGGTCCTAGTTGCTTGTTTTATCAATTTTCAAGTATCGTGTTGAAAATGAATTAAACCAGTTCCATTAAATATTAAAAGTATGGGCGGGGGTCATGTTTCCAATAGGATGTTCCATTGTTCGACATGTTCTACTTCAATGCATGTGTTTCAGCAGGTTTTTGTAGAGCCCACCACAGAGCATGTAGTAACCATTAAAAATAATGCAAATGTATTCTATCAAAGTACCCATTTCCTTCAGAATGGGTCTCAGCAAACACCATTTGGTTTAGAAGTACCAAATGACTCCCTGGAAAATGTAAATGCATTTCATTCACATAATTGAATGTATGTGGCTGATCATGGAAGCCTCCAGAGCGGACTTTCATTCTTCTGGAATGGACGGTGGCTGTTGGTTTAGTGTTGTAATTTTATATGACTGAAGCAGACAAGGGCCTTTTATGATGCTATGGCTGTTACTTAGGCATGTTCTTGGTGGTCTCCAGTGGCCAGTTTCAATCTACTTGAATAGCTTTTCTGTGCCCAGGTCAGAAAATTGAGCCTCTTTATTTTTCTTTTCTTTTTCTCTAAAAATAGCAGCATTATTTTTCTAGTAATATGGTAATGGCCTATCGCGTTTGACTGAATGTCCCTCGGTCCAAGAGGAATGTGTAGTTTCAACCATCCCTCAGGTCACGACGCAGACGGCTTTGACTTATTGATATTTCACTGTGCAGGTTGTAGAGGTGGATTTTTAGATCTGTGTTATATAGGTGAATAGATATGTTTCTTTATCTTGGTCAGACACGTGACACCATTGTAAAACTTTACATGTTCATAGAGAGATTTATAACAGCGGGGAGAACTGTTTCCGTATTCTATACCATGTTTTCATTTATTTTACTCAGAATAATAAAAAATCTTGTTTATGACTAAGATTTTACCTATTCTAAGGTCATTAGCCAAAAAGGCTCTACCAAAATGTGTCTGTTTTTAAAAACTTTATTTACATTTTTAATACTTAAAAGAATGAAAATTTGTGATTGGCTGGGGTCCTTTTCAATTCACATAACGTATATATAAATTATATTCACCTATACAAAAACTTTTTGCTCTATGGCATAAACAGCAAACATATTGAAAGAAAAGCCTTCAATTAGATCTTTGGAAGGACTATTGTTCAAATTAAAAGTTTTTGCAGGCTTTATAGTCTTTGAATCTGAGGTTTTATGAGGCTGAATAAGGAGCACATCCCTCAATCCCTGCGTGTATGACAGGGATTTATCTAACTTCGATGTTCTACACTCCCGAAGCTAAAACCAAATATCTAACTTTGGTGGCAAGATTCACAGTCAGTTAAATTAAAATTTACTTCTTCCATTGAAAACAACAATTCTATTTAAAATCTAAGGCCTGTAATTCAAATTGGAAATGTCAAATTTTTAAGCTTATTGAAAATTCAATAAGCTTGATTACAGCTGTTGTTTGTGGCTGTTGTTTCTAGTTCTTCCAATTTTACTGAAGACTGTTATCAAAGCTGACAGGACCTACAGTATCTCTGTCAGTGAGGAGGCTCCATATGCTGAAAGTCCATGCAAACTAGCAAGTCTTACTTGCATGTTAAGCTGTGTTACTTTGTTTATCTTTTTACTAGTTAACTGCAATTACACTTGGGATTGTCTACAATTAAACAATTGTTCTCCCATGGAGTTTTCATTCTTTCACTGCCACTAACAATATGTCCTTCTTGGTTACATGGTAATCGACATAAACAAAGTGTTTATTATTGTGTAATGAACATTAGATAAAGGTGAAAAAGACAAGCAACAGAAGCAAGACAAACTGGTTCTCAGCGTGCTACAGTGTCCTGTTCAGTCACAACAGTAAGCACCTTTTTTGGGGGGGGTCAGTTATTTTTCAAACTTTACCAACAAAACTTCATTGCTTCAAATACGTTCATCCTCCATCCATCCGTCTATCCTCTGCTGCTTATCCTGCAATCAGGGTCACTGGGGATGCTGGAGCCTGTCCCAGCTGTCATCGAGCAAGAGGCGGGGTACACCCTGGACTGGTCGCTAGTCAATCGCAGTGTCACATATAGACAAACAACAATTCACTCTCTCAGTAAAGCTCACAAAGCAGGCACGGGGAGAACATGCAAACTCCACACAGAAAGGCCCTCCGTGGAAATTGAACAAGGGTCTCTCTTGCTGTGCGACGCAACTGTGCTACCCTATCTGCCATGCTAATCAATACATTGACTGGAAATAATTTTCAGCAAAAGTAACCCCTTTTTTAGATAGTGTGTTCAAGTATATAATGATATTTTTACATCTCTATGTACAGTGTATTCACGTTGCTGGTTGGATGTAATAGTGCTCCATCTCTGCAACACTGCAATCACAGGTGACATGTCAGTACAGACACACCCACACACACACACACACACCCAC